>PKML01043506.1:165890-199537 GCA_002933935.1 Eutrema yunnanense | reverse complement strand
TCTCTCTCTCCTTCTCTCTCTCTCCTTCTCTCTCTCTCGCGACCCTTCTGATTTTTCTTTAAGGGAAGGGTTTTTATACCCGAAAGAAGATAAGAGGAGAAGACAACAAGGGGAAAACCCGGCTGGTGTTGATCGATACAGGCCAGTATCGATCGATACCACCCCCGGAACAAACCCTAATTAATTATTTTTCCTCAATAATTAATTATTCCGGAACGCGGGCGTTACATGAATGGTGTACACAACGCATTCTGGACACATGTATATTATATATAAAAGGGAAAATGATATATTTTCCCACGAAAAATTTCTTATCTAGCTAGATCCCCCTCGAATTATGCCCTCTGTATATCTCCCCACGAAATCAAAGTTAAAGACTTATTTCCCCCCGAAAAAAAAATCCGAGACTTAAATCTCCACGAAATAATAGTTCAAAACCTCAAAACCCACGAATTTTGGTTTTACTCGGTTTACTATTTACCGAATAATTATTAACCACATTAATTCGATATTGAACCGAAATTAAAATTGGTTACAACCAAATCTAACCCGAGCCCAATAAAACCGACTGACCCGACACTTCTTCTTCTCTAACAAAAATTCCCCTCTTGAAAAATTCTCCGACGAGCTTCTTCTTCTTCCCGGAGAGAAATTATCCGACGAGCATAAAATGCCACACCCACATATCAAGCTCTAACTCATTCAACAACAAACCCAAAGACGACCTTTTTGTCCTAACAACGATTCTTGTAGCTCTCGAAGAAATTGATAAAATCCCAAGCGTAATTGCTCGGAGGCGGCGGCGGATGCGGCGTTCCAGTGCGGGATTCGTAATTCCGGGAGTAGAGCGGGTCATGATTGGGATCGAGTTTTGGCATCTAAAGAGATCGCAATCCGTACCTTTGTTTCCATCTTCCTCGCAATCCGAGTCGAATTTGGGAGGCGAATCGGAATCTGAGCTACTGAGGGAGTGAGGCGAGGAAGAGGATTCCGGCGAAGCCGTATCTGGCGATTCGTCGGCTTCGGATTCAGCATCCGGCGGAGACTCGACGGCTTGATCGAAGAATCTATGAAGAGCTGGGCCGACGGTGTTTAGAGAGAGCAGATAAGCAGCGTGAGCGTCGGCTAAGGCGTAGCTACGGCGGAGCGTCTCCTCCAGTGAGTTGCAGCGGTCACAGCATAGAGAGACGGCCGGCAAGCCGTCGATCTTCGAGGGAAAGCAGCCCATAACGGTCGTCGGAGAAGTGTTTTCAAAAACTCGGATTGGAAATAGATAATCACGACAACAGTTCTTTTTCTACAAATGTTGTTGTTGATTCTGCTTTGTGGCATAATAGACTAGGACATCCCTCTATGTCTAAGTCTGACTCTCTTGCAAATGTACTTAGAATTACAGAAAGAAATAAAGGTCCTTTTCATTGTGCTATTTGTCCATTTGCAAAACAAAAGCACCTTTCTTTCCCTTCCAAGAACAATCAAACTGCATTTGAGATGCTTCATATCGACACTTGGGGACCTTTTTCAGTCTCCACTGTTGAAGGATATCGATACTTCCTTACGATTGTAGATGATCACACCTGTGTCACCTGGCTGTATTTTTAAGAACAAAATCAGAAGTTCTTCAGGTATTTCCAGACTTTCTAAAGATGGTTGAGACTCAATATCAGACTGTGGTAAAGGGAGTGAGGTCCGATAATGCTCCAGAACTAAAGTTTGTAGACCTATTCAAAGAAAAAGGGATTGTTTCATATCATTCATGCCCAGAAACTCCACAACAAAACTCTGTCGTTGAACGGAAACACCAACATATCTTGAATGTAGCAAGATCCTTAATGTTCCAAGCCAATGCTCCCTTGGAGTTTTGGGGAGACTGTGTACTCACGGCTGTTTTTTTAATCAATCGCCTACCTACTCCTTTACTCCAAGATAAGTCCCTTTTTGAAACTCTCACTTCAAAGAAACCTGATTACACTGGTCTCCGGGTCTTTGGTTGCCTGTCTTACAGCTCCACATCTTCTAAGAACAGACACAAATTTCAACCTCGAGCAAGACTATGTATATTTCTTGGTTACCCATCTGGATATAAAGGCTACAAACTTTTAGACCTCGCGACAAAGACAGTTCATATCTCTCGGAATGTGGTTTTTCATGAGGATATTTTTCCTCTGAACAACAGTAACTCTGATTCTCCACCTGATATATTTGATGCTCAACAAACTACTTCCCATGATAGTTCTGATTCTACAGATACATCAAATCAAAAGAGATCATCCAAGACACCAACATATCTCAATGACTATTATTGCAACCTGTCAAGTTCTGGTATTCAATACCCTTTGTCAGATTACATGAGTTATGACAATATTTCTGATCCCTACAGAGCTTTCATCTGCTCAGTATTTAATATCCCGAACCGAGTTCTTTCACTCAAGCTAAGAAATCTTCTGATTGGCTTGCAGCTATGAATGAGGAGTTAAAGGCTCTCGAGGGTACTGCCACTTGGGAAGTTGTCTCTTTACCATCCGACAAACATACCATAGGATGTAAATGGGTTTACAAGGTTAAACTCAAGGCTGATGGCAGTCTGGAACGTTATAAGGCGAGACTAGTTGCCAAGGGTTACACACAACAGGAAGGTGTTGATTTTGTAGACACTTTCTCTACTGTAGCCAAAATGACTACGGTGAAGACTTTATTAGCTGTTGCAGCAGCAAAGAAGTGGAACTTACACCAATTGGACATCTCTAATGCGTTCTTAAATGGTGAACTGGATGAGGAGATCTATATGAATCTACCACCAGGATACACACCAAAGAAGGGGGAATCCTTACCTCTAAATGCAGTTTGTAGATTGAAGAAGTCTCTCTATGGCTTAAAACAAGCTTCGAGACAATGGTTTCTGAAATTCAGCTCCACTTTGATGGGATTGGGATTCCAAAAATCTCATGCTGATCACACTCTGTTTGTGAGAAACCACAATGGGAATTACATGGCAGTACTGGTATATGTAGATGATATAATCATCGCCAGTAATGATGATGCTGAAGTTGAGCAACTAAAGACCGATCTGCAACATGCCTTTAAGCTCAGAGATATTGGATCATTGAAATACTTTCTTGGTCTTGAAATAGCTCGTTCTACTTTAGGCATTTCTGTTTGCCAGCGGAAATACGCCCTGGAATTGCTAGAAGAATCAGGTCTTTTAGCTTGCAAACCGTCTAGTATTCCCATGGATCCAAGCATCAAGCTAACACAAGACAGTGATGAACCTGTTCTTGATGATCCATAATCATACAGGCGTTTAATTGGTAAGCTCATGTACTTAACAATTACTCATCCTGACATCACATATGCAATGAACAAACTATGCCAATTCTCTTCTGCACCGAAACAATCACATCTTCAAGCAGGATACAAAGTACTTCATTACATCAAAGGTACTATCGGGCATGGCCTTTTCTATTCAGCAGATTCAGACTTGGTTTTAAAGGGATTTACGGATGCTGATTGGGCCTCTTGCACTGACACAAGAAGATCTACGTCAGGATATTGCATGTTCCTTGGTCCATTTTTGATCTCATGGAAGTCAAAGAAACAACCGATTGTCTCTCTTTATTCTGCTGAATCAGAATACAAAGCCATGTCTTTCGCAGCAAAGGAGATTGTTTGGCTTGTTAGCCTACTTCATGAGCTGCAGGTACCTCAAACCAAAGCTGTGGCATTCTATTGTGACTCTACAGCTGCGATTCACATCGCCAACAATCCTGTTTTCCACGAGAGAACCAAGCATATTGAGCTTGATTGTCACTCAGTTCGGGACAGAATTGTGGAGGGTCTGATCAAAACAATGCACGTCAAGACATCACTACGACTTGCTGATGTGTTCACTAAACCTCTTTTCCCAGCACAGTTCAATGCTCTCATAGGCAAGATGGCTCTACACTCAATATTCTCGCCATCTTGAGGGGGAATATTAGTGTATACCTGTTCAAGTCTGGTTTAGTTCGATTGTAATTCATATTGATTTTCTGAGTAAACCAGATTCATATCATATATAACAGAATCTGTAAACATTCATCATTAATAAGAAAGTTAGTTCGTCTTCTTCATTGTTTTCTCTCAACGAACTTTGTTCTATTAAGAGACAAGAATTTATTTACTTTCAATTGATGCTTCGTAGCTCGATGCAATCAGATGACGTGACTATTCTCTCGGCGAGATCTCTAGTCTCGTCGTTGTGGAAGAGGCAGACGCGCTTTGAACACTTTGCACCGGATTCCGATGCCGCCGCGGCAATTGATATCGGAGACGACGAAGAATTCATATTAATTGGGCTGATCGGATCTCCATTGGACAAGAAATCGAGGCTCCGGTGACCCGACTGGTTCTCTAAGAGCAACTCCATCAGGGTCTCTTAACAAAAATTTAGCCCAGTTTCATAGGTATTTGCCATTTAAAATAAAGATAAAGCAAAAATTAGTTAAGGATCGTTCCTTAGCTAAGAGCCGGAAGAGACCGTCTCTTACGACATGTGTAGGAAGGTGAGTGGGAAGAATTGTTTTAATTTTTTATTCATTTTACTCATTTTCAATTGAGAGAATAATTTGTATGTTTTATATTTCAGTTAATGAAATAAAAATATAATATTTTAAGTATAGGATGTTTAAACTTTTTTTAAAAAAATATATATTTCAAATAAATATTTTCTAAAAAATAATTTTTTTTTATTCTTAAGAACCCAAAATGGGGTTCACCAATGCAGGAGAAAAATACTAGAGGTTCTTAACTATTCACAAATCAAAAAACAAATATTAAAAAAATCCTAAGAACCCCAACAAGGGGTTCACTAATGGAGATGGTCTAAGCTTCTGACTCCATGTATCTCTACGCAACTTAATTTTACTTAATTTTTTTTTTACACAAACACATCGAAAGGAAAGAGAAAAAAAATAAAATAAAATAAAATATAATAATGGTATTGACGTAATTAAAATGAATGTCCAGGGGCGAATGAGGTAAATGAACAGTACAAACTACCCATTTCTCTAATTTCCAAACTTGAAACTACCCTATAGCCAAATTTTTCTAGTACTTAAGGATCGATCCCACGAGGAATAAAAGTTACACACTAGCAAGAAATGCAAGAAACAAACTAATCTAGAGCAATTAATTTTTAGGTTTTTAAGTTTATGAATTAAGAAAGTAAAATGCAAGAATTAAAACAAGAGAAAATCATTGGGACTTTAACCTCAAAAGTCCTTATTCATATAAAAATATTCTCCATATCCCTCTCCTATTCTCAATACCCTCAATATAATTTCTCACCATTTTACCCCTTTGTTTTCTATTATTTTAATTTTTTTTTTCAATCACAACTAAAAACGTGGACCCCACATGAACCAATCAATTAATACTTATATAGGACCCACTTATTCTCCTTTCCAGATTAAAAAAATGGTATTGTTCTCTCTCCTCATATCTTCTCACGGGCAAAACTGGGTACTACTGAGCCAACTGGTATTACTGAAACAAATTTTCTCCAAAAAATAATGCACAACAAAAAAAACAAAAACAATCAATTAAAACGAATTATTTAATTTTACATGGAGCCAATTCTAATTTTCCTACAAAAAATGTGTTTCTTCTTATCCTTCTTACCATTAAAGCATTTGAGACTTCAAAATTAAGGTGAGTTTCTTATGCTAATTTCGTATTTATGATTGAATTAATGAGTTTATATAATGTACAAACTAATTTATGTAATGTTTCGTCTCAATTTGGAGATTTCATTGTAGATTTGAAATTTTTGTTCTTTTGCTTAACCAGTTATGAAATTGTTTTCTAACTCTATTAAGGCCTTACATTGGTAATTAAGAGGGATTATAGTTGTTAAATATGCAGTGAATCGTATTGAATCTTAGTGATTCGTAGCAAAATAAAAATTTTCTGGGTTTTACTGAGACAACTAGTATTACTGAGACAAAAGTGGGTATTACTGAGCCAACTGTATTACTGGTACTACTGAGACAAAACTGGGTATTAATAAGCCAAATATATTTGTAATGTTAACGATGTTTTTGATTATCTAATGCAAGTGAATAAAGATCAATGTAGAAGTGTTTTGCATGTGGAGCTCGTCAAAGATGCCGATCAAAATCAGGGATGTGTGCAACCTTCAAGAGAGGATCATCAGCTGAAAAGGATGGTACAACTAGTACAACTGGTACAACTAGTACAACTGTGATATAACTAAATATAAGACTGTTGCCCAAAAAAATACCAAAAAAACATATGTAACCTTATTATATACAAAACATTGGTTACTATATACAAATATTCTTATTAGACATCTAAATTAGGCAAAAAAAAATATGGTTATTAAATACAAAACTTATTATGTTAACTAAAACAACCTTATACTTTTATGGTTTATATGTGAGTACTAACCTAATTGTTATGAGAAACAACCGAACAAAGTATTTTAAGACATTTTGTTATATGAAAGTATAGTAAATGTATTTCAATTATCTAACATCATAAGTACTACTATAAAAAATATAATTTGAACAGAGTATTATTAAATAAACCTGAAAACATGGATTTGTACAACTATGTGCATCTTAGTACTACTAAAATAAATGGTACAACTATGACAAAAAATATATATTTTTTTTAAATGAATGACGGCGGCATGTGTTAAATAAGTTAATTTTATATTATTTTTCGTTTAATTATGTGTTATGAAAGTGCTACTAAGATAAATGGTACAATTATGTGTATTTTTTGTTCATAATAGTATCTAGTAATTTTAGTAGTACCGATTTTTTTTTGTATGAGGTAATTTTATATTCTTTTTTTTAAAACATGTGTTTTATGCTGAAAAATAATTTTAAATATGTCAATCCATGATTTTTTGCTATTAATATTAAATTAATTTTAATTTTAATTTTTTTTATTATTTATATTAAATTATTTTTTGTTGTTCATCTACTTTGTCCTATATCGGCGTTGAGGTTCAGTTCTTCTAAGAGATATCTTCATTCATGAATTGCTCAGCTTTCTTTCTCCCTCGCTAATGTAAGATTTCAAAGAGAGAAAGAGAAAAAAATTAGAGATACAAACTAGCAATGAAACTTAATAATTCTTATTTACTTTTGCCACAAATCGGATCCAATTCATAACATTTGATTAAATCAATTCAAAAAATTTCAATTAGTATCTAAGTTTTTTAAATTTAAGTTAATTTTTTTAAAAAATCTCAGAAAACAAAATATTAGCAGTACCCAGTTTTAATGAATAGTTATACCAAAGAATACTAGTAGTACCCAGTTTTAATGTCATTTATACTATGCTTGATTGTGGTGGTGAAACCGTGAAAGAATACATGTTTCAATCGGAATTGATATAATCCACGACCTAATTCTTCTCTTCTTCCTCTTCTCCTTTTATCTTTCAAGTTTATCTCGAGTCATCTGCTTCTTCCTCTTCTCCTTCATGTCTTCTTCTTCTCCGTTCGTTTCATCGCTCATGTGGGTTTGTGTGTCTCAAACACCACCAACTCTGTTCTTCGCCGTAAAGCCTCCGCCGTGCTCCAGAGACGACGCCGTCGTCATCGGAGAGCCATCGCAGCGCCGTCGACCCAAGAAATCTCGATCTAGGGTGCGCTTGAGCTGTTTCTTGTGGCGCAAGCAATCTCTGCAACTCCTTCTCTCGAAGTCGCCGTCGACGACCGTTGCTCCGTCAGCCTTGTCTTAGCACCACTGTTGCTCAGTCGCTGTCCGTTCATTGATCCGAGCAGCCGCCGGTGTTCGTCGTCTTCGCCGCACGTCTCCGCTTCTCTTTCACGGTCGTGTAGCACCACCATGCTTGGTCAACTCAAGTCAATGAGAAGGTTGATATAATAGCAGATGCAAGGAGAAGAAGAAAGGATAGTTGCAAAGATACATAGACATAAGAAATTAATAAAAAGAGGACAAAGGATAAAGAAAGAAAATAAAAAAGAGAGGAAGACATCGATCATGTAATTATTCAGATTAGATTAGATTTATGTTTAATGGTGAGGATCCATGATTGATATGGGTTTGGGTGGGTAACCCTGGTTGGATATGTAATTATTCAGATTCATTAAGGGTTTACATGACTTTACATGCGTTTTAGTTTTAAAAAAAAAACAAAAAGAATATGTTTTTTATAAAGTGGAGATTTGAGCATTTTTGAAAATAGAGAAGGACATACGAGGTTAAAGTCCGTATAATTCTCTTAATGTTTAAAGTGTTAGCGACTTATACTTTGAAAATTAAAAATGCAATTTTCCCTTTTTATGTGTTGCGAGGATAAGTGGGTTAAGTTGAAACACAAATATATGATTCCTCAACCTGCCTCTTCCGAGTGAAATAATATGTAAACATATGTATGTATGTACATAGACTTCATTACAGAAACTGTTATTATTATTTGTCACTTAAGTCTACAAATATCAATGGACCATGATCCATATTGTGTATCTCTAAGGACTTAAGATGACAGAAGGATTCTTGTCTGTCTCAGGCTTCAGTCTCCTCACTGGAGTATTGACTATTCAGAGAAGCTTTTGACTGAATCTGGTATAGTTTCAGAGCTAATGTGAAACTTGGACTCCAGAAAGTAAGAATCTTTGGTGGGAATTTGTTAGCTATGAAGCCCAACACCCACCCATTATCTATAAGTATAAGAGGAAGAGGAAGGCCCAAGATAAGTAAAAAGGGATTAAGGAAAGGATAACCTCAACGTAAAGGTAATGTGACTTTACCAGAGGAGTTACNAAAAAAAAAAAAAATGTTTTTTATAAGGAGGATATTTGAGCATTTTTGAAGATAGAAAGAGGCATATGAGGTTAAAGTCCAAATCATTGGACCATGGGTTTAACTATCGTAAAAATGAGCTAACAATCAAAGAGTGATGTCAAAGAAAGAATTAAACCCCATCCTAGAACATGAAATTCACAAATATGACTAATCTATTTTCATGGCACTAATCACTTCACTAATTACCTAATCAACATAAACTTGCGTTCGCAATTAGATAATCAATGAGCATGAAGAAACAATTCCAATAAGTTCACTCAACATCCTAATCATCAACTCCCGTTGACTAGGTATGTAAAGCTCATAAAAAGTTTGGTTCAAACATTTTCACAAATATTTTCCGGGCATGAAATGCCTAAGTTCTAGATTTTGAGAGTTCAAATCAAAACTAGCATAAAATCAACCTAAATGAAGGATCTAATAAGATGCAACCCTAAGACATCATCATTTAACCATCAATTTATCATAATCTAGCCTAACCCATGATCCAACTAACACTACAAGAAAACACAGTATTTGCATTGATTATTTACGACGAAATTAATCCGTTGTAAAATAACATGAAAGTTACGACGCATCTACGACGATTATTATTTTGTCGTCAAGTCGTAGTTACTTTCCAACAAAGATATATCGTCGTAAATTCGTCGTGAATGGCCAACGAATTTACGACTACTGCTGAGTGTGTCGTAAATTCATCGTGAATTGACAACGAATTTACGAGTATATATCTTCGTTGGATATTAACTACAAATTTACGAGTAAAAACGTAGGTGAACACGTGAATTTTGTTAGGTGAACCAGCTTATTTACGATGACAGTTGTAGATGTAAATTCGTCGTTAATAAAATTTTCGTTGGTAATTCGTAGTAAATTTCGTTGTTAATTTGATGGTAATAGAAATACATTCAATTCTCTCTGACTAACAAACGATGTCAATATACGAATTACGAAGATGGATGTATAATCATATGGATTCTGAAGGATTGATGAGAAAAGAGTTTCAGGATGGGTTAGAAGGATTCATGTATCAAGCGGGAAGTCTGCAAAACATGATTGAAAGTGGTATGATGTACTGTCCTTGTCTGAAATGCATGAATAAGAAATTTATTCTTATATCGAAGTTGTGGGCGCATTTATTGAATAGAGGGTTTATGCCACAATACTATATTTGGTATAGTCATGGAGAGGGTCATGGTAGTAACAATCAAGCTACATATTTTGATGAGTCAAACAATTTGCATCAATTTAATTCTCATGCGGATTAAGGTGTAGATCATGATATGATTCATGACATGGTTACATATGCATTTCATGAAACTACAAGTACATTAATAGCACATGAAGAACCCAATATAGATGCAACAAGATTTTACGATATGCTAGACGCTGCAAATCAGCCACTCTACAATGGGTGTAGAGAAGGACACTCTAAACTGTCGTTGGCAGCTAGTATGATGACCATTAAAACTGATCATAACTTAGCCGAGGTTTGCATGGATGATTGGACTGATTTGATTAAAGAGTATTTGCCAGAGGATAATTTAGCTGCTGAAACATACTATGAGATACATAAGCTGGTTTTTAGTCTTGGGTTGCCTTCTGAGATGATTGATGTTTGTGTTGACAACTGCATGCTTTATTAGAAAGATAATGATAAGTTGCAGGAATGTCGATTTTGCCATAAGCCTAGATATAAACCGCAAGGTGCTGGTCGGAGTAAGGTACCATACCAGCAGATGTGGTACCTACCTATAACTTATAGGTTAGAGAGAATGTATCAGTCTGAAAGGACAACTGCATCGATGAGATGGCATGTAGATCATTTGCAGACAGATGGGGAGGTCACTCATCCGCCAGATGCAAAAGCGTGGAAACATTTTCAGACAGTACACCCAGAATTTACTAGAGATAAACGGACTGTATATATTGGTCTTTGCACATATGGATTTTTTCATATAGTATGTCTGGCAGTCAATATTCTTTATGGACCGTAATCTTAACGCCTTACAACCTTCCTCGAGATATGTGCATGCAAAGATAATTTCTATTCTTGAGTATTTTAGTCCATGGTCCGAAGCATCTGAAGCGGTCCCTTGATGTGTTGTTGCAACCTCTGATAGAGGAGTTGAATCAATTGTGGTATACTGGGGTGCAGACGTTTGATTTTTCAAGGAAAAATAATTTTACGATGCGAGAAGTGCTTATGTGGACAATAAGCGACTTTCATGCCTACGGGATGCTATTAAGTTGGACGATGCATGGACGATGGTCTTGTCCTTATTGTCTCAATAAAACATAAGCGTTTAAACTTAAAAATGGTCGGAAAACAAGCTGGTTTAATTATCACCGCCGATTTTTGCCATGCACCATCTATACTAGATAAACAAGCGGTTGTTAAAAAGAACAAAATTTCCGTGTTCCTCCTCCTGTGGATCTATCTAGGGAAGATCTAGAAGCGCAAATTGATCATTATGTTGCACCGGAAACAATTATCTATGGTGAAAATTGGCACACTCTAGCTAATATGCCAGATGGTTACGGGGAGCATTACAACTGGCATAACAAAACATATTCTTGAAGTTTCCGTACTGGAATGTTCATATGCTTAGACACAATCTCGATGTCATCCACATTGAGGAAAACGTTTTTGATAACATCATGTATACAATGTTGAACGTTACAGGTAGAACTAAAGACAACGGCAAGTCTAGATTAGACTTGCCTGATCTTTTTTCATGGAATGAGTTGCATATATCAAGCAATGGGAAAGCACCGGTTCATGTATTTCGATTGGGTGCCAAAGAAAAGTCAGGTTTGTTCAAATGGGCGTCATCTGATGTGAAGTTTCCGATGGATATGTTTCCAATCTATCTAAATGTGTTGAGAAAGTGCGAAAGTTCTCTGGAATGAAGAGTCACGACTGTCACATATTTTTGCAACGACTTCTTCCTTTTGCATTTGCCGAACTTCTACCCGGAAATGTACATGAAGCAATTGCATGTATATATAAACACATAAACCTATACATATATTAAGTGAAACTAATTAATTACGATTAAATATATACTAATACACATTTGCCACACCTTTTCAGAAGATGTTATTGCACAATTAGATGCAAATATACCAATTTTGTTGTGAAACTTGGAGAAAATATTTCCCCTTGCATTTCTTGATGTCATGGAGCATCTACCTATAAACCTACCTCACGAAGTAGACATAGGCGGGCCTATTCACTTTCGGTGGATGTACCCATTCGAGCAATTCATGGGACATTTGAAGCGGAATGCCAAAAATCTAGCCAAGTCGAAGGCTTTCACTTCAAAGGTCCGCACATAAAAAGGGCTCTCCGGCGATGTGATGATGGAGGTGTAGGCCTGACATATCTTATAGATGGTGTCACATACATCTTTTCATCTATTGATCACCTATGTGGAAGAGTTAAACAAGTTTAGTTCGCCAACGAAGATGAGTATCACATGGCACAAACTTATATCCTCCTAAATTGCGAAAAAGTTAATCCATTTAAGACGTACAACTATATATATGTCGATCTTTACTTTCGTATATATCTTATTTATAATTCGATGGAATTATTTAATTTAATTGGGTTGCAGCGAATTTGTAAGATAAGTACAAGAAGTTATCGAGGGAGTTTCAGATGAGGAAATCAACAACCGTAAATATGAACACTTTGCCCCGTGGTTGAGGACCCAAGTATGTTTATGTATATATATATATATATATATATATATAATTATATATGTAATTACTGGGTTTAATCTTAGAAAATCAATACATTTTAATAATTTTGTTAATGTTTCTTTTAGGGTGAGTATGGAGATACATCATATGCACTCTGGTTCATATCCACTCTTGTTCATATCCACTCTGGTTTCATGAATTAGCCAAAGGCCCCATTTGGAATATCACGACTGAACCCATGTATTCCACTCGCAGATATGTGTTTTATACATTCAAATACGACAATCAACGGGCTACCGCCAACTACGGTGTATGTGTTAGGGGCGAAATGGATTAGTATGGGGGGTGTTGCAAGACATAATTGAAATTGAGTACCCCGACTTGATTGGTTTGAAATGCGTTCTCTTTAGTTATGATTGGTTTGATCCAAAAATTGGTCGAGGGGTGCGGAAAAACAAATTTGGGACATTGGACGTAAATCAATCACGACGTTACAACAAGTTGAAACCATTTATCCTAACATCGCAAGCAGAACAAGTTAGCTTTGTTCCATATTCGCGAGTTCGCACAATTGGTGTCCCATGGTTATCAGTTATTAAAGTTTCTCTAAGGGGTATAACTGTGGTGGTTAACAATATGCCTCTGATGCAACAAGATCGTTGTTGTGATCTGCCAGAGTCAAGGGAGAGCACTGATGCCATCCTTTTAGTAGATCCTCTAAACATGCAAGTTGAATATCTCCTAGACGATACATAAGAAGAAGAAGAGGAAGATGAGTTTGAAAAAAGTGATGAACCATATGATGAAAAATCGGATATGTCGCATGGAAATGAGGTAGATGAGTGATATGTATGTATTTTGGAAAAAATGAAAACAATGTTACTTAATATGTTTTCAAGAGTTTAGAATTAACGATTATTCAACAAATTAAATAAATTTAAAGTTTGGAAACAGAAAACGTTGTAATATGTTTTCAAGAGTTTGGAATTAACAATTGTTTTGATTTAGGGTAAAGGGTATACCCTACGACGATTTTCGGTGGAATGGTCGTGCATTCATCGTAAAAATACGACGAAATAACGACGATGACGTGGTAAAATTGTCGTAATTAGACATCGTTCCAGAATCAACGTAAGATTACGACGAATTCCCGACGATGTCGTGGTAAGATCTTCGTAATAGGTTATCATTCCATAATTGATCTAAATCCTATACCCTAAACCCTAAACAACTCGAAACTCATCATGAAATTGTCGTAAAACTTGAATAGAACTTGTTGCAAAATCGTTATAAGTTTTCACCACTACAACTATAAATACCCATCCTTCTTGTTTCTTCCCCCTCAAAATCATAATCAAAATTACATCATACACATCAATATAACTTTCTTCAATCACCTAAGCATCTTGTTCGGAATTCGGACAAGATGCTTAGGCGAATGAAAATGGCTTAATCAATCTATGATACGGTGACGACGATTTAAGGACGATGATGACGACTCAGAAACCCGATTTCGGGGAAGAACAAAAACAAAATCCCATATCAATTGACCCTAAGTCGTGCTCGTCTCGGCATAGATCCATGGAGACACAAAAAAACAACAGGAAGGGAAGTTGGGCCTAAAGCCCATTAGGAAATAGAAGCGAACAAAAGAGGAGGAGAAAAGTCAAAGCTCGTTAAAAAAAAAAACTGATTATCTCAGCTCGGTTAATCAAAACCGACAATCGGCTCAACGCATAACCAACCTCCGAGCTCGTGACACGACATCCGGACTCGTCGCCATAAAAAAAAAAAAACGAAACTATAACCAAAGCTCATCAACCGAGCTCCCCAAAAATCCAAGTATCACTTATCAAAAAATTCAATTCATTATTCGAATATATTTTCTTTTCAGATTATATCACCGGATCTATCCCTCTAAAAACCAAACCACGGATCTACCTCTCAATCAGACATATCGCCTATTGCGCAGTTAGGCGGCTCGCGGTCAGAGTTCGTCGACTACATAGTTAGGCAGTTCGCAGTCGGAGTTTGTCGACCACGCAGTTAGGTAGCTCTCAGTCGCAGCTATCGCAGTTCGTCGACCTCGCAGCTCACCGACCTCGCAGTCACAGCTCACCGATCTCACAGCTCGCCGATCTAGCAGTCGGAGCTCTCCGACCTCGTAGCTCGCCGACCTCACAGTATGGCAACTCGCAGTCGCAACTCGCCAACCTTACAATTGGGCAGCTCGCAATCACAGCTCGCCGACTTCGCAATCTCACACGAACTATCGAAACCGAACTTGAAAAAACCGAGGCCGACCTCACACCTAACTAACAAACGCCGAGCTCAGTCTCGAGCTCAATCTCGCGTATTTAGTAATTTTTGCAGGAACAAAACCGAACAACGTCTAAAACGAAATTAGACCAGATGCTGATTTTAACTCCAATCGGGCTAAAGAATTCTCCAAAGAAATCCGCCGAACTCGAACACTCCTTCGCCGAACTGAGGGAGGGGGACTAATTGTTAGAGGAGGATTTAGCACTCCCCCGGTTTAACCCGGTTTGAGTTGAAATCAGCCCAACAATCGACTTCAAGGCCCATCGAGACCGATCTACAAAATTAAAAGGAAATTTCTTTTAATTAATAAAGAGAAGATTTCCTTTATTTGGATAAAGGCAAATCCCGGGAAGAAAAGAGATTATCCTTATTGGCTTAAAGGAAAAAGGACAACTACCAATACAAAGTCAAGAAGGAAAAGGAAGAGCTAAGGACTTCAAAACTTATAAATAGGAGAACTCCTCATTCATTATATTCATTCGAAACCATTCTCTGTAAATAAGAACTACGTTTGGGATTGATCCCTTTAAAGGGTACGTATGCAGCCTTCACGGGCTCAGCTATGATTCTAATAAAAATAATTCTCCTAAACCCTAAATTGAATTCGCCGATCTACGATATGTGCGAATTCTGGTTCTTTCATTGGAGATCAATTTTGTAGTCATTGTTATTGATCTTCTCCAAAATGGTGAACGGTCCATCAGCTATCGGCAAGAGTTTAGACTTCCTTTCTTCCGGGAACCGATCTTTTCTCAAGTAAATCCAAACAAGGTCGCCGGGTTCAAATGTCTTCTTGTTCCGACCTTTGTTGGCATACTTGCGGTATTGCTCGGTTTTATGCTCGATGTGTTGCTTCGCCTTTTCGTGCATTTGCTTGACCAGCTCAGCCTTCTTCTTTCCGTCCATACTTACACGCTCACTCAAAGGTAAAAGAGTTAGATCAAGAGGTGTAAGCGGATTAAAGCCATAAACGAGTTGAAAAGGAGAAAAAGAAGTAGTAGAATGCACGGCATGGTTATAAGCAAACTCTACATGAGGCAAACAATCCTCCCAAGACTTAAGATTCTTTTTAATCATGGCTCGCAAAAGAGTTCCTAAAGTCCTATTGACCACCTCGGTTTGACCATCGGTTTGCGGGTGACAAATCGTAGAGAAACAAAGTTTGGTTCCTAGCTTAGACCATAAGGTCTTCCAAAAATAACTTAGAAACTTTGTATCCCTATCCGAGACTATAGTCCTAGGCATCCCATTCAAGCGCACAATTTCCCTAAAGAACAAGTCGGCAATATTCGACGCATCATCGGTCTTATGGCAATGTATGAAATGAGCCATCTTAGAAAACCTATCGAACACAACAAAGACCGAATCACTTCTCTTTCTCGTCATAGGCAGACCCAACACAAAGTCCATAGATATGTCGGTCCAATGTGCACTAGGAATCGGTAAAGGGGTATACATACCTTGGC
The DNA here is from genome assembly GCA_002933935.1 of Eutrema yunnanense. Lineage (NCBI taxonomy): Eukaryota > Viridiplantae > Streptophyta > Magnoliopsida > Brassicales > Brassicaceae > Eutrema > Eutrema yunnanense. Next base: position 183,198 of record PKML01043506.1, on the reverse strand, counting down.
TTTGGCTTGTGGATTTAGACAACTTACAAGTAGTGCATCGGCTGCAAATCCTTTCCACATCACGATTCATGTGTGGCCAAAAGAAATGGTCTTGCACAATGAGAAGTGTCTTGGCTACGTCAAAGTGTCCCATCAAGCCACCACTGTGTGCTTCCCTAACAAGAAGATCTCGCAAAGAAGAGTTAGGAATGCAAAGACGGTTCTCATAAAATAAGAAACCATCACTTCTAAAGTACTTTCCCGAAGCAAACTTTTCACAAGATAGAAATAATTCCTGGAAATCAGAATCGTTTGCGTAGGCTCCTTTGATCATCTCAAATCCGAGAATCTTAGCATCTAGAGTAGAGATCAAAGTGTATCTCCGAGATAAAGCATCGGCCACCACATTCTCCTTGCCTTGCTTGTATTGGATTACGTATGGGAATGTTTCCAAGAATTCCATCCACCGAGCATGCCTCTTGTTTAGCTTTTGTTGGCTCTTCAAATTCTTGAGTGATTGATGATCAGTGTGGATCACAAACTCCTTAGGCCAAATGTAGTGTTGCCAAGTTTGGAGTGCACAGACTAAGGCATAGAACTCCTTGTCGTATGTTGGGTAGTTGAGAGTAGCTCCTCCAAGTTTCTCACTAAAGAAGGCAATCGGCTTCTTCTCTTGCATAAAAACAGCTCCAATACCTACACCAGAAGCATCGCATTCAATTTCAAACGTTTTCAAGAAATCGGGTAAAACAAGAAGAGGGGCGTGAGTAAGTTTGTTTTTCAGAAGTTGGAAGGCATCCTCTTGTGCTTGTTCCCATCTAAAGGCCACGTCCTTCTTGACGACTTCGGTTAGTGGCGCGGCAATGTTACTGAAGTCCCGAACGAATCGTCGGTAAAAACCGGCTAAGCCGTGAAAGCTTCGGACCTCACCAACCGTCTTAGGACTCGGCCAATCTCGGATCGCCTTGATCTTTTCCTCATCGACCTGTATGCCCTGTGAACTCACCACAAAACCTAAAAAGACCAAGTTATCTGTACAAGAAGAACACTTTTTCAAATTGCCAAAAAGATGTTCCTTCCTAAGCACGTCTAGCACCTTACGCAAATGGTCTACATGCTCGTCTAGAGTCTTGCTATAAATCAGGATGTCATCAAAATACACCACCACAAAGATCCCTATGAACGACCTAAGACCATGATTCATCAAGCGCATGAAGGTACTAGGTGCATTAGTAAGACCAAATGGCATAACAAGCCACTCGTACAAACCGTGTTTGGTTTTGAAAGCGGTTTTCCACTCATCACCTTCCTTCATCCGGATTTGGTGATAACCACTTTTCAAATCAATTTTCGAGAACACACTAGACCCATGTAACTCGTCTAACATGTCATCTAACCTAGGAATTGGATGGCGATACTTTACCGTGATATTGTTGATGGCTCGGCAATCAACACACATCCTCCAAGTGTCGTCCTTCTTAGGCACTAGTAAAACAGGAACCGCGCATGGACTCATGCTTTCCCGGATATGACCCTTCTCCATAAGTTCACCAACTTGTTTTTGGAGCTCCTTGGTCTCAACCGGATTGGTTCTATAAGCTGGCCGGTTCGGAAGTGTGGCTCTGGAAACAAAATCGATTTGATCCTCAATCCCACGAATGGGAGGCAAGCCGCTTGGACTATCTTCCGGAAATACATCACAAAATTCCTGCAAAAGAGAAGTCACACTGCTCAGAATATCCGGCTCGGGATTAGTCATGCTCGTGAGAGCGACCTTAAAGATAAGCAAAACAAATGGTTGCTTGGTGATAAGCACATGCTTAATCTCACTCGGCCTCACAAAAAGAGTTTCATTCCTCACGTGTTTACTCTCAAAGGCCTTTGACTTGGTTTTTCTCGAACTCTCACTCTCAGATTTAGTAGATAAAGTGTTAGGGGGATCACTCACAATGTTATTACCTCGGTTCTGCTCAAGCTTGAGCTGGTCGAGATACACCTCGTGTGGAGACAAAGGTGCAAGAGTGATCTTCTGGCCGTTGTGCTCAAAATAATGCTTGTTGGTGTAACCGTCATGAACGGCTCTCCGATCGTATTGCCATGGTCTTCCAAGTAGGATATGACCGGCCTCTATAGGTAGTACATCACACACGATCTCATCTTCATATCGCCCAATCGTCAAAGGTACCGTGACTTGCCGGGTAACTTTGAGTGGTCTTTGGTTATTCAACCACCTAAGACTGTATGGTTGCGGATATCCCCTAGTCTCCAAATCCAACTTTTCCACCAAAGTAGTGCTCGCAACATTGGTACAGTTGCCTCCATAAATGATTAGGCTGCACACTTTTCTCTTAACAATGCACCGAGTATGGAACAAATTCTCCCTTTGCTCATCTTGTACGACTTGCTCTTGAGAAAGAAGAACACGTCTAGCTACAAGTAACTCTCCATCAACTGCATGCTCATCCTCATCATCATCGTAGATAGGTGCTGAATCAAACTCCGCTTCATCATCGGTCACGATCTCACCATTATCCAACATCATCATGACGCGCTGGTTCGGGCACTTGTTGGCATAATGGCCCTTGCCCCTACACTTGAAACACTCAATGTCACGATTACAGACAGTAGAAGTAGCCTTGGCCTTACCCTTGTAGTCATGTCCGGACGAACTAGGCTTGAAGTCCGTCTTGGGCTTAGAATCGGCACGGGCCGGGTAGCTTGGTTTCTCGCCTTTGGTGTAGTTCGGCTTAGACACGAAAGGTGATCGTGTGACACCTTTTCTCTTGATTTACTGCTCCACTAGAAAGGCCTTATGCAACATCTCCTCCACGGTATCATAAGTTTGCATCTCCATCCTATCTTGCAAATCACGATTCATTCCGGATATGAATCTTGCCATCGTTGCATCACCGGGCTCGTCTACATCGGCTTTGATCATGAGCTTCTCCATCTCCTGGAAGTAGTCCTCAACACCCTTACTTCCTTGGGATAGCCTTCACAATTTTTGGTGTAGCTCACGTAGATAGTGAATCGGCACAAAACGCTTCCTCATGATCAAAGACATCTCTTCCCACGTCTCAACGGGATTCTCTCTATTGCGTCTCCTGCTAGTCACCAATTGATCTCACCAATCAATATCATAATTATGGAACTCAGTAGCGGCTAACCTGACCTTCTTTTGCTTGGAGAAGTTTTGGCAATCAAAAACCAAGTCGATCTTCTTTTCCAACTCTAGGAAGGCATCGGGATCGTTCGTCCCATAGAAGGGTGGAATGCGAAGCTTCAATCCGCCAAGATCATTATCATTCCTTCTTCTGGCTTGTTGTTTCCTAGCTTGGTCTTCCTCGGATGAATGACCTTGATCATGGAACGGGTTGTCAAAATGTTCGCCTTGTTGGTTTTGCCGGTTTTGTTGGTTTCGCCTATGTCTCGGCGGTATACGCGGATTTCTTTGTTCAACACTTTGGTCGGATCCTTGATCCTCGACCAAGTTAACTCCTCGGGCAATGCCATTGTTGGCACCGTTGTTTCTTTCTTGTCTTGCCGGTGTTCGGATTTCAAGCGCAACCATACGGTCTCTCATCTCTTGTAGTAATTGAGTTATGCCGTCTACCTTGCGATCCATCGCGGTCTCATGTTCCTTTCTCGTGCGTGAAGTTCCGGTTGAACTATCATCCGACATTTTTCCTCGCAAAAAGAAACAAACACGTTAGTATAAATTCTCACAAGTGTTTCTCTCAAGTGTTTCACACAACTCTCGCAATATCCTCACACACACACACTAGAAGTTCTCCTCGGTTCTTAAAAAACTAAATCGAAAACTCGATGCTAGTCAAACAACCAAATCGAAAATTCAAGTGATAGATGAGACAAGATAGATAGAGAAAAATACAATAACCAGAATATATATATATATATTTTTTTTATTTGTTCTTTCGTTTTTTTTTTATACTATTAGATATATATATATATTTTTTTTTTAATACTTGTTTTAATACAAAAAGATAGAAAAATAAGAGAGAAGATAGAATATGAAGAGATAGAAAATGGATAGAAAATACCGATAATCAAGAGTGTGGCTCTAATACCACTTGATAGATTCTCCCAAAGGAACGAACAATCGAGATCGGTAAAAGAACGGATAATCCTTGGTGAACAAGGTGGGGGAATGAACGGCTGCGTCGAGAGCTATGAACGGCACTCGGTAAACCAGGTTTTGATCCGTCGGCTAACCACCTAGGAATCGATTGTGACTCGTTGGCTAACCACCAAGGAATCAGATTGATCTGAAGGCTAACCACCTAAAGACCGAGTTGCTTTCGTTGGCTAACCACCAAAGAAAACGAAGTGAAATCGTTGGCTAACCACCAAAGAAATCGAAAGTTCCAAAGGAACAAGAGAGAACTTCTCAAAGAGATTTTTTTATAAAAGATGAATGATTTCGACAATGAGAGGAGAAGAGTTTATATAGAGAAGAAAATGTAGTCAACAAGACTCCTCGAAAATGAAACAAAGACTAAGACCAAAATTAAAGAAGTTTGACTAGAAAAATTAAAAGAAAGTTTGAATGATCCTTGGCCTTCCATGCGAAAATGCCCCTTGGTATTTGGCCTTGATCTTGACTTTGACTTGTATATTTCCAGCCAAAATATAAATGAAATTCACATGAGATTGGACCGAAAAATATAAGCATAAGTCATTTCCTCATTAAAATCTTTATTTGGAAAATCCATTGGGACAAAACCGAGCAAGAAAAAAGAGTACAACAACTTAGTTTGCGGCCAACCTCAAGATGAATTCACAAATAATATTGAGGTGAAGGTGCAATGCGTAAGTTGATCTTCCTCCTTGATCCGAACGTCGTTAAGCAATTTTCGAACAACTCCGGCTAGCTTCCTTGACTTGGACCGTGTGATAAGACCTTTGCGAATGACCAATGCTGCCTCTAGAACCTCATCCAAAGTAGGCGTGTCCATGATCACATCAACTTCAATGCCCTTTTCTGAAATCTTTTGCCCAAGAACAATCCCTTCTCGAACCATGAAGTGACACTTTTCCCAATACAAGACAAGGTTAGCTTCTTCACACCTTTTTAGCACCCTACAAAGATTGGACAAACAAGAAGAGAAAGAGGAGCCATAGACCGAGAAGTCGTCCATGAAGACCTCAACCATCTCCTCAATTAGATCCGAGAAGATCGACATCATGCACCTTTGAAATGTGGCGGGTGTGTTACATAGCCCAAACGACATCCTTCGATAAGCAAAGGTGACATAAGGACATGTAAATGTCGTCTTCTCTTGGTCATTCGGTGAATGAGAATTTGAAAGAATCTCGAATAACCGTCTAGAAAGCAATAGAACGGGTGGTTAGCAAGTCTCTTAAGCATTTGGCCTATGAATGGTATGGGAAAATGATCCTTCCTAGATGCGAAGTTAAGCTTACGGTAATCAATACACATTCTATGCCCCATAATTGTCCTAGTAGGTATGGATTCATTCTTTTCATTCTTTACCACGGTTATCCCGCCCTTTTTGGGAACCACATGCACCGGGGAAACCCATGTGCTATCCGAGATCGGATATATGATTCCCGCATCAAGGAGTTTGAGGACCTCCTTTTTAACTACCTCCTTCAAATTCGGGGTTAACCGTCTTTGGTGTTCGATGGAGGTCCTTGACTCATCCTCGAGGTGTATGCGGTGAGTGCAAAGCGTAGGAGATATGCCTTTGATATCGTCAAGCGAATATCCTATCGCTCTCTTATATTTCTGCAACTCAAGCAACAAAGCGGATAACTCATTCCCTTCTAAGTTTTCATTAACTATAACCGGATATGACTCGTTTGGACCTAGAAAAGCGTACCTTAGCCCAACGGGAAGTTGCTTTAGGTCCACCTTGGGCGCCTTGAGCTCGCTCCAATCGTCGTTTTCCAAGCTAGTCTTACCATTGCTAGCTCCTTCCGCGGCCATCTCTACTCCCAAAGCAAAGCTCTCTTGAATCGAAACCATACTTGAACCATCTCCACAATTGGTCACTTGACTACTCAACTCAATGAACAAAGTCTCTCTATTAACCGGCTTGTGTGAGTCCAAAAGTAGCTCATACCCTTGGCTTGCTTCATCCAAATATCCGTGCTTCCCATGTTCTTGTGTCAAAGCCACTTGCAAACCATCTTTAAGTCTAATCTCTTCAAGTAACTCATCCGCAAGCTCATCCATCGTCTTGTACCTTGTGAAGACCAATCTCTTAGCAACCAAGAATGGCATGAGGCTCAAACTAGCCCCTAGATCACATAAACAATTGTTGAATGCTAGCGGGCCTAAAGCACATGGAAGAGTGAAAGAACCGGGATCTCCAAGTTTCTTGGGTACCACTTTCTTTTGGATGATGGCACTACACTCATGAGTCAAGATCACCATGGATTCCATCTCTTTTGCTCTTTCCTTCAAGGTATCCTTGAGGAATTTTGCATATTGTTGTACAAGCAAGAATGCATCAACCAAAGGCATTGTAATCTCCACTTTCTCCATTTGCCTATCGAATACCGCCTTATACTTATCCAATAGTTGTTTCTTGAAACGTCCGGGAAAAGGTAGCTTGGGTACATAAGGTGATACGTGCTCAAGTGTTGAAGAAGCTGGACTAAGGTCTCTCTCTTCTGTCAACGGGATAAGATGGATGTTGCTGGTGGGGCGATGAGAACCACAAGAGAGGCGACGGTCTCTTGATACTTCAAGGGTTTTCCCTAAGGATCGGACTCACTCACGATCTAAAGAGAGGAAACGTTTTTGTGTAGAACAAAAACTCGAAAATAACCAAGGAAAATTCTTATTGTCTGCGTGACTGAGAAGGACAAATCCTTAGGGTTTTTAAAGACAGCTCACGCCCCCAAAGAAAAAGAAATAAACCGAAAAGGAAATAACAAGACGGGTCCTTAACAATTTAGGCCCGTTTACAAAATAATTAAAAGACTAAGAGAAATAGAAGTGAGGCCTCGTGTAGCTGGTCTTCATGGGCTTACAGAGAGTCATTAATTGGGCCAATAATATTGCAAGCCGTTTGGCCTCGGTAAAAACCCATCTTCGCAAAACCCAGTGGGATAAAAACGAAGGTTGGGAAAAGAGCACCAAACGACTTATAAACCCAACTAATGACCTTCCTTGGGCCTAAGTCATCCCTGGTGAAGTGAAATCGACCATAGATAAGTGGGCCACGAGCCTGGGCTTGATGAGTGGCCACTTAGTGTTATCGGCCAGCAAAGGATCCAGCCGATATGTCTTCAGTGTTTGGACGTTCTGGTCCGAATGGTAAGGATTCTTGGGCTAATATTTAGTGTTCTGGAACCTAGACTCAAAGAGCTTCAAATCCATATGTGGATCGCCTTCTGGATCGTCCGGGATCATGAGTGGATCCTGCTTCAAAGAATCGGCCCAATAACTACTCGCAAATGGGCTTAGCGGACTAGTGTCCGTCTTGAAGAAACCTTCTTGTCTGAGCTGGTCCATGAACATGTTGAACTTCTTTTCCATGTCCCTGCTCCTGGTTCTAGTCACTGGTCCACTTGGTACTAGTGGTGCTTGTATGACTTGGGTCGTTGACTCGATGTCCTCATCATAAGGCTTTGGAACGAACACACTTTCCTTCTTCTCGGGCTTCTATGGTACAACAACCTTGGTCTTGATCTGTTCAACCCTTTTACCCTTGTCTTCGACTCTCAATACCACATCACCAACCACGTCTTCATCTTCGGCTTGAAGTTCCACCCCCTCCCCTCCTCACTTTGATTCACAACGTCCTCGTTGAGAGTAGAATGGACTTCTCTAGTAGGTAGGACCGTGCCACTCCTAAGTGTGATGGCATTCACATACTCTTTAGGGTTTGGTACCGGGTTTCCGGTTAAGGTACCTTGATAGTAGGATTTTTACTAGTCAATTACTCAAATTCCACTCATGTCATTGTGGTATTTAAGATATCGAACCAATGAGGTATGAGGCTAACGCACTAGGAATCCAAGAAACTATATAAGCTAAGCAAATATAGTGGTTTTAGTTTTAATCTAGTAAGCTAATGATTCAATTAAACAAAGCAAACAAGTAACAAGAACTAAGCAAGATTAAGACAATGATTAAAAAGAGGATCTTTGGGTAAGACAATTGATTTGGGCGATTCTTAAGCTAAGCAATGATGTCCATACAATCACACAAATGCATTTCCTTAAGCCTAAAATACTAATCAAGATTAATCTAATCTCTTAGCACTAATCACTTTGTTAATTACAAATTCAAGATCAAATTCTCATTTGTGAATAAGCAATCAACAAGCATTAAATAACAAGTTCCAATAGCCAAAATTCATCTTAGACAATCATTCTCATGAGCTAAGTGTGAAAATCTTTTATTTAGTTCAATGGGAAATTTCATCAAACACCTTGTGTGCATAAAATTCCGTATGATCTAGATTAACTATCTCTAGCCTAATCTAGCATTAAAACCTCTAGATAAGAAAAGAATTAGAAGAATTAAACCCTAGACATCAAAGATTAACAAGAGAAACCCCCTAATCTACCGAACCCAAATGATCCAAGAAGAACTACTCACTAATCATGAAGAACACACCAAAACTCATGAAAGAGGTGTTGTTAATCATTATTAGAGAATAGTAAGATAAAAGATTAAAAGGAAATTAAGAGAAACAAACTTTTTAATTGTATAAAAACTCAAGATCTCTCTTACAATCCCTTAGAACCCTGAAAGGGGAGGTTTTTTTAGCAAGAGAAAAAGAGATAGCCTCTAAAAATTAGGTCTACGGCCTTATATACAAGTTTGGGCCGCGCCCCAATACATGGCCATGGTGACCCGGTATGGCAGGCCGGTATTGAGTCTTTGGGTCGAGAGCTTCTACGCCGGACCGATTGGAGCCGGTACGTGAGGCCGGCATTTCCCCTGTCCGGGGTTAAGTTTGGATACCGGGCCGGTGTGTCGGATGAGTTTTTCCCGGCATGAAGTGTCCTGCAGGCTGGTACCGGGCCGGTAGAAGAGTGATGTCCTGGGCGGTATGCGCGTCTTCGTTGGGAGGTTCTATGCCAGGCCGATTGGAGCCGGTATGTGCATCCGGCAAATCTCATGTCCGAGTCTTTGTGCCAATGCCGGTCGGATTAGAGGTGGTACACAAGGCCGTTACGGTGAGAGCAGGGTGGAGTGAGGAATCCATTGATGCCGGGTGAAATGGAACCGATATGCATGGCCGGTACGGGGGGTTGGTCTCTCGGCCAGGTGGAAACGTCTTCAGTGAAACTTTGATAACTCCTTAACCAGACGTCCGAATTATCTGATTCAAACTCCTATGGATAGCTAACTCACTCCTATACAACTTCTATGAAGGTCAACGAAGCTGATTCAGATCGAAAGGCCTTCGTCCAGCCAGATCTTTCCGGCGCCTCGAATGGACTTTGCACTCTACTTTGGCCCATTTCTCCAAATATCATCAATTGTCTCCAAATCACCTAGAAACACTCCAAATGCATGAAAAACTCACTAGGACTTGATGCAAATACCTAATACTCTAATTTATACCGATATGCCATAAAAACTATGCCAGACACATGCATGAGACACAAAACAATAACAAGAATGCATGCTAAGAGATGTAAAATATGGAAATATCATACCTTGAGTCCGAGAAGACGAGGCGTCCTTGGTCTCCATATTTTTGACTTTGGAGTTCAAGGCTTCAATCTTGTTGTTGAGGTCGGTGTATGAGCAATCAACCCTTGTGTTGATCTCCGCTTGTCCCTTGAGAAGTTGTTAGAACATGGAGTTCAAGTCAAGCTCTTGCGGTTTAGATGTAGTTGCTTGACCTTGTGGCACAAACCCTTGTTGTTGACCTTGAAAACCGGGTGGAGCTTTGGGTTGAAATCCACTTTGGTTCCCTTGGAATTAATTCCATGGGACATAACCTTGTTGGTTGGAGTTAGAAGCTTGACCTTGTCTTACGAAGCTTCTTTTGATGTGGTCCTTTTGAAATCAGCTCATCATCTTCATACCTTGCCACATGGTACTCATTGGTAGATTGATCTCTAGGGGCTAGTGAAGCCATGTCCTTGTTCTGTTTAACAACCTTTATAACAAATCGAATGTAGAGTGACAGTGAGATAGCATGTTTTTCATCTGACGGATTAAGTTAGCATCAAACAAAGAGAAATTAGACGCAGAAAAATCTTAACCTGCTTCTTTCCATGTTTTGAAAGTCCCAGCTGAGTGAGCACATCCTTGAGCTCTTTTATCAGAAAATATGAAAGCTTATCCTGCCAACACAGCAGAAAAATATTTTATCCTCAACATAAAATCCACTGAAAGCAATCATGAACCAATAATCCAAAACCCTTGTGAAATAGAGCATCGTTTTAGCTCAGAAGTAATCACAAAATAGAATCCAGATCAAGACATAGTTAACACATGAAAAGCTCTTTCAAACATCCACTCAGAGCATCCCCATTGGTTAAGAACCTCTCATGGGGTTCTTAACAATAAAATATTTATATTTTTAATTTAGTTTAATTAGAGAATTAAAATTTAATTTTGAGGAAATGTTGAGCCAATTATATTGTGACACATGTTAGATGAGTATCTCAAAAAGAACTCAAAGGTTCTCAAATGAGAACTCTAAGGTTCTAAACTAGATACTCTCATCTTTCTTTTTCCTACTTTTTGTATTTTTGTATTTATTTTAATGTTTAGAACCCCATTGAGATACCCTCAATGGAGATGCTCTCAGTACACCAATCGACACAACATAGCAAGTTCAAATTAACAAAGATAAAGCAAAAGAGCACATCTTTCGGCCAATAATACCTTACAACTAGCTTTCAAATCCATGTCTTTAACCCAGAGAAAGACAAGCAAGCTCAGTTCAAAACACTCGAACGTAAACTCCAGCTATTAGTACCAAAGCCGTAAAATTCAAAGCATACAATCTTCTTTCCTACATGAAATTTGCATAATCGGGTTTCTGCCCAAAATGTAGGATCAATTTGATGGGATTCGGAATCGAAAGATGTGAGTATTATCGTTAAATTGATGTGTGGTACCTTGAAGACTTTTCTGGAAAAGTGACGGGCGTGGAAATCTTGCCATGCCTGTGAATCTGGTTAACCAGAGGTGAAATTGATGACGGAGTCCGGCAAGAGGCCGCTTGAGAGGCCGTACTAGGGGAGTAGTTCGTATATAGTGGAAACTGAATCCGGATCGGGTTCGACGACGGGAAGGGTTGTAGTAAGGAAGGTGAGAGAGAAGAAGATTGAGAAATAGAAATCGTGGTAATGGAGAACAGATTGTTTGAGGTTCGTAGTAATGGAGAAGGAGGAGAATAAAGTAATGGAGAAATCGTAGAGGAGAATAGAGATAAAAAAAACACTGGTTTTTTTTTTATAAGTAGAAGATGAGAATCGTGAGTCTCTTTTAAATTACACCCATATAGCTGTTATTTGTCCCAACTCTATTTTCAAGTAAAAATGCATCTCAAATCATCTACAATCCTATTCACAAGTGATTTTCATACAAATTTGTTTCAAATAACAGCAGATTTGATATGATTTATTAAACTTCTTGTTTGAATAACAAATGATTGTAAGTGATTTGAAGTGATTTTACTTAAATCTCATGTTGAATAACATGAGATTTTAAAAGACAATTTAAAATCCTCAGTTCAATAACAAGAGATTTTAAAAAGAACCAAAAATCACTAACAATCCACAGTTCAATACACCCCCATTAAGTAAAGCGAAAATATTCTAGACCTCCTTATGATATGAGCCTTATAATGGGCATCCATATTAATTATTCATAACAAAAACATATTTTTATTTTATTTTATTTTATTTTGTTCAAAAAAAGTATAAAGTCTTCTTACAAAAAAGTATAAAGCATATTCTAATTGAAATTTGTTGGAGATAAATAATTCCTCTTTGTATCAGCGAATTAGAGAGTGACACGTGTAATACTAGGCTAGACGGTCACTTAACCTAAAGGCGCACCACCTCTAGAGGGTGCGGTTACGAGGCTAGGTGATCGAACCCTAGGGCATGTTAGGACAAGTTGTATGATGTGACACACCATAGATTATACGGCCACTTGACCTAAGAGTGCACCACCTTGAGAGGGTACGGTTACGAGGTTAGGTGGTCAAACCATATGACAGGTTATGACATGAAAATGAACCACCATCTTCTCTCAAAACCGTTCTTGACTAGCGGGAGCGGGAAGTAAGGAGATGAGTGGTCCCGAAAGGATAAGGGGTTGCCTTTTCTTGAACCCGCCAACTTGTGCCATGTTACCTGAAGAGTGTGGTAGTAGGGAGATGAGTAACCCAAACAGGGTAGCAATGCTCGGGAAGGTAAGCTCTTAGATAACCGGATAAGCAATATCCGTGAAGGTAAGAGGAACCCGATACCCCTTACTAGGTTATCGGGAAGTGATATGCTCAAATTAATACCCTATTTAGATACTAAAGCAGTAGTTATAGTATAGCTAGGGGTTGAACATAAGGACTCACAGAGACACACAATAGATTATATATGTGAGAATTACGCTAAGCGATCAATGGTATTAAAAACATGTGCGTAAATTAAAACGGTTGTAAATTCAATTTGGGAAAGATAGGTCCAGGGTATTTCTCAGGAAATCAATGAATGCAGGTAAACTAACTAACAGGATTCAGATTTAGCGCGGTTCTTGAACTCAAATCACTAAAGTATAGCTAACCAACTCTCGTTGCGAAAACTATCTAAATCTAAATCCTAGGAATTCCAAATCTCTTTGCGAATCCTAAAGTCTAAATCAGCTTTTAAATCAATTTTGATTTGTTCATAAAACAACTAAACCAAATCTCTTTGCGAATAGTTATTTTGCTCACCTTAGGTTCTATCAGGTAATTAATCGCACTCTCGCGCCTAATCAATTATCCTAAGATCTAAGTTCTCGGTGATCAATCCAGAATTAGCTTTGCAAACAACCTATGGTGAAGAACTAATTCAGATAATGAATCCTAATAACTACTCAACCTAGCATTCAGAGAAAACTCTATTGAGAACCCTGAACCTAACAAGGGATCTACTCAGACATGGAGAATGAAACAATAAACATAACTGAATAAATCATCAATATAATAAAATAAGAGTAGAATAAAACAGGGGTTCGAAATCTTCTCTCAGACGAACAGAGTTCTGACTTGTCTCCCCTCTCTCAAGCTCTCTCAGAAATCCTCAAAAACAATGTAATCAAAAGCACACAGCCCAAGGTGGTTGTAAAACCTAATTTAATAGTCTAAACACTAATTAGGGTCTTCTTGTAAATATTAAAGTCTTCTGGGCAAGTTCTGCAATTCTTCAAACTTCACTAAAGTCGCGACTTGTAATCTGCTTCGATGGGTGTCGATCGATACCAGGGGGTATCGATCGATGCTTGACGCTTCGATTGGGCACTTAGTCACCAGACTTCAGTTTTGCTCCAGAATACTCCATAAAATTCCAATATCTCCAATAATGATCCAAATGTGCTAAAACCTGTAAAAGACTCTATAATAGAATAAAGACTCGATAAACAGACTTATATCATGGCTTAAACTGGGTAAAAATCATGATATATCAGGAATGTAAAAGTGGCTTCATCCACACGAGTCTTTTACTATTTTCCCTCCATGAACAATGTTTACAAACTTAAACTATTCACGCCCTAAGGCTTAGCTTAAGATTCACGCTACGCGTTTTCAGGGTCAGAGACGGACGAAAGCGCCGTATCGTAGAACCTCGAGATGCGTGCAGTATGGGACGAGCATACCATACAGCGCCAAACCCGCGAGGCACAGAGCATGGACGATTCGTCGCAAGATAGAGACACAAGCAGACAAGTTAGGTGCATGAAAAGCACTTTAGGGAAACGTACAAGGAGCCAGCTCGGATGCCAGCTCAGATGATCCGCCCACTTGATCCGAACTACGACCCGATATACGATCCATGGCAAATATACTCTATACAAGTCCTTTGTGCTCGCTCCCTGAGAGCAAGGGGCGGCCATAATCGCACACTCACACACAAACTCTTGACCAAATTTTCTCTCCACTCTAGAAAATCTCTCTCTTCTCTCTCTAGACACAAAATCCTCTCTGGGAATCACCGGATCCCTCCAAACACTCTATCTCCGGCCACTCTCAGGTCGAAACCACCCTAAATCTCTCATCTTTTCCATCTTCTTCACCTCAAAAATTATATAGGTAAGTATAAAATGAGGAATTTATCTTTTAAATAAAATAAAATAAAAAAACCCGAAACAAAAATTATATAGGTAAGTATAAAATGAGTAATTTATCTTTTAAAATAAAATAAAAATTAGTCAGAGTCAATAATTGTTGAACTTTTTTTAAAATTAATAATTTGTTTTCATACGTTTATTTAGGGTTGTTAGTTAGGACTAAAGTCCAGAGCCCGATCCGGCCCAACCCTAAAAAATTCCGGGCTCAGACCTAGAAATATAAGCCAAACAAATATCGGGCCTTTTGGGCTGAGTCCGTTCGGTCTAGTGGATTTTTTGGGCTTAGTTCGGTTGGGCTCGGACCGGTCTGGAAAGCCCGGAAACAAACATTTTAATTGAATTAGAGGTTTTCTTTAAGGATTTAACTTTTAAAAATATGGAATATTTACAATGTAATTTTTTATCAAAAAATTCTAATTTTCTAGTTGTGCTTTACTATAAATCTTAGAGTCTACATTTAGTATTGGTGCGAATGTGTTGAACAAATATAGAAATCATCTTCTCCAAGACACGTTGAAGCATTGATTTGTACACGCACTTAGTTGGATTTGTTTACATTTCGTGATCCTGATAACATTATAATTTATTTATATTTACTTCATATTTTTAAAATCATTATCTATGGAGTTTTAGTGACATTTTTATATAATTTATACATGTCAAAACTTAATTAAGAGTTACATGATTTTTTATCTGTATCTCTTGATGGTGATGAGGACTTCGAGGTGTTGAAGGAGATTCCAATCTAACTCTACTACCTAGATTTGAATTGTTTTGATTTTATGTTTTATTTGATAATACAATTTATTTGAATTTCTTTTTTTATATATTTGGTCAGACTTTTGCTTTTCAATTAAATTGAATTTGATACAAATATATTTTTAACTTGGATTTATTTTGATAAATATTTTTGNGTGGAAATCTTGCCATGCCTGTGAATCTGGTTAACCAGAGGTGAAATTGATGACGGAGTCCGGCAAGAGGCCGCTTGAGAGGCCGTACTAGGGGAGTAGTTCGTATATAGTGGAAACTGAATCCGGATCGGGTTCGACGACGGGAAGGGTTGTAGTAAGGAAGGTGAGAGAGAAGAAGATTGAGAAATAGAAATCGTGGTAATGGAGAACAGATTGTTTGAGGTTCGTAGTAATGGAGAAGGAGGAGAATAAAGTAATGGAGAAATCGTAGAGGAGAATAGAGATAAAAAAAACACTGGTTTTTTTTTTATAAGTAGAAGATGAGAATCGTGAGTCTCTTTTAAATTACACCCATATAGCTGTTATTTGTCCCAACTCTATTTTCAAGTAAAAATGCATCTCAAATCATCTACAATCCTATTCACAAGTGATTTTCATACAAATTTGTTTCAAATAACAGCAGATTTGATATGATTTATTAAACTTCTTGTTTGAATAACAAATGATTGTAAGTGATTTGAAGTGATTTTACTTAAATCTCATGTTGAATAACATGGGATTTTAAAAGACAATTTAAAATCCTCAGTTCAATAACAAAAGATTTTAAAAAGAACCCAAAATCACTAACAATCCACAGTTCAATACACCCCCATTAAGTAAAGCGAAAATATTCTAGACCTCCTTATGATATGAGCCTTATAATGGGCATCCATATTAATTATTCATAACAAAAACATATTTTTATTTTATTTTATTTTATTTTGTTCAAAAAAAGTATAAAGTCTTCTTACAAAAAAGTATAAAGCATATTCTAATTGAAATTTGTTGGAGATAAATAATTCCTCTTTGGATCAGCGAATCAGAGAGTGACACGTGTAATACTAGGCTAGACGGTCACTTAACCTAATACTCGAGTTTTTAAGGGTCGTTACTTTCGGAACACAGACCCATTAGATCCTATAAGATCATACTCCCCGTCCTTTGGGTGGAGGAGTATTATCTCGGCTAGACCTCTGGTTACAAAAAGGCTCAATAAAAGAGTTGGTTCAGGTGGCTCTATCTCAGTATGGAATGATCCTTGGATACCATCTTCTCCCCCGAGGTCAGCAACATGTAAGGGGTATAATTATTACCCCAATCTTAGGGTCAATCATTTGGTTGATCCAGCGACACAAATGTGGAATTGGGAGTTGATAAATGCAATTATCGACCCGGCCGATGTGGAAATTATTCGCGGTATACCCATTAGCAGCACATATCGACCAGACACTCTTGGTTGGCACTATACAAAAACAGGTAAATATACGGTAAAGTCGGGATACCAGATTGAACAACAAAACCCAGATAATGGCGGAAATTACTTCTACGGTCCGGATATAAAGAAATTATAGGCACATACATGGAAATTAACATGTCCACCGAAATTGCGACATTTTATTTGGCGAACCATTTCGGGATGTCTTTCGGTTTCAGCAAATTTCCGCGCTCGAGGAATAAATTGCGATACACAATGTCCTCGGTGTGGAGCGGAAGGGGAAACGATTAACCATGTTCTGTTCGAATGCCCACCAGCGCTACAAACATGGGCACTCTCTCACATTCCATCGGCCCCGGGAGTTTTCCCGATGACATCGGTTTTCTCCAATTTTGATCATCTCTTTTGGAGACTCCCAAAAGAGGAAAGGAATACAATGTTTCCTTGGATTGTGTGGAATATTTGGAAAGCAAGGAACGACAAAGTGTTCTCAAATGTGGATAGAAATCCACAAGAGATTCTGCGGATAGCGGAAACAGAAGCAATAACTTGGGAAACGGCACAGTATAGCGAACCAGACATAACCTCCCAACAAATCGGTCTTAATACGGGTCAACAAGATGAAAATAATGGACTGACATGCTATATTGATGGTTCGTGGATGGAAACGGATAACTATTCTGGTTTAGGATGGTTCTGCTTTCAGGAGGGAGTCGAAGGAGTATTTATGGGGTCCCGTAATCTGCGAAGAAGTTTATCCCCGCTGCACGTAGAATTGGAAGCGCTCATCTGGGCGATGCATTGTATGATTGCAAATCACAAGACGGCGATAGCCTTTGCAACGGACTGCTCAGA
>PKML01043506.1:154896-165663 GCA_002933935.1 Eutrema yunnanense | reverse complement strand
AAAAAAAAAAAAAAAAAAAAAAGAATCATGATACGATGGAGTATTATTACAGTTTTATTTATTAATATATGTGAAAAAACTTGATATATCAAAGCATATAACTTGATAATACATTGTGCTAAGCAAACAAAAATCTCTACAGCTAATAATCAGAGGAATCCACACATTCTGAAACTAAAACTGCAAGAAAAAAGAAATTAAAACAACGAATATATAAGTTTATCTGATTTAACCCCAATCTTTGGATCTCAGATTCTCACAGGCCTTACTGACGGATGCACTCTTGCATTACTCTCTTCTAGCTCTCTAAGTACCTGTCTCAAGTTGCAACCAAAGCTTATGCATCAGAATAGAGAGAATTCATCAAACTTAATGGCATACATTGATAACATCAATTCTTCTTCACCGACATTGCGTATCTTATATTATGAAAGTTGTAACATCCCGATTTCTGGTATATGCGGCGAGACTTATAAGAATTGATTTGGCTATCTATGTCACTAAAGTGTACTTATATTTTTGAGGACCTATCTAGAGATAACTCTGAAGTTAAGCGTGCTTAAGCTGAATCAATTGAAAGATAGGTGACCTACCGCGAAGTGATTCGCGGTATTGTGTGAGTTAGGACAAAACACGGGGAAAGATCACGTAGTGATTTGTAGGGTCAGTATACAAGTCTTACGAGCCTCCCATACTAGCAGACCGGCCGTCAGACGAGGGTGGGGCCCACGAGCCGAGAGCGGGCATTGGCCCACAGACGGGGCGGCCGGGGCGTTATAAGTGGTATAAGAGCCGAACCCAAAAAAACTTGTGGAGTCATGTGGGCTCACACCGTTGAGGGTAACTATCCTGGTGCGCAACGAGGACGTTGCGCTCTTTGAGTGGAGGTGATTGTAACATCCCAATTTCTGGTATATGCGGAGAGGTTTATAAGAATTGATTTGGCTACCTATGTCACCAAAGTGCACTTATCTTTTCGGGCACCTATCCAGAGATAACTCCGAAGTTAAGCGTGCTTGAGCTGAATCAATTGAAGGATGGGTGACTTATCGGGAAGTGATTCGCGGTATCGTGTGAGTGAGGACAAAACACGGAGAAATATCACGTAGTGATTTGTAGGGTAAGTAAACAAGTCTTACGAGCCTCCCGGACTAACGGACCGGCCGTCGGACAAGGGTGAGGCCCACGGGCCGAGAGCGGGTGTTGGGCCCACAGACGGGACGGTCGGGGCGTTATAAGTGGTATCAGAACCGAACCCAAAAATGAGTGTGGAGTCATGTGGGCTCACACTGTCGAGGGTAACTGTCCTGGTGCGCAACGAGGACGTTGCGCTCTGTGAGTGGGGATAATTGTAAAATCCCGATTTGTGGTATATGCGGAGAGGCTTATAAGAATTGATTTGGCTACCTATGTCACCAAAGTGCACTTATCTTTTCGGGCACCTATCCAAAGATAACTCCGAAGTTAAGCGTGCTTGAGCTGAATCAATTGAATGATGGATGACCTATTGGGAAGTGATTCGCGGTATCGTGTGAGTGAGGACAAAACACGGGGAAAGATCACGTAGTGATTTGTAGGGTCAGTAAACAAGTCTTACGAGCCTCCCGGACTAGCGGACCGGCTGTGGGACGAGGGTGGGGCCCACGGGCCGAGAGCGGGCATTGGCCCACAGACGGAGCGGTCGGGGCGTTATAAGTGGTATCAGAAAGTTGGATACGAAAATCTCAAGAGAACATCAGATTTTAATGACTAACAAAAAGCTGATGTTATTTTGAATGCCAAACTATATTCAGCTCTGTAAGAAACATAAAATCTGAGAGCATGGAGACTACGAATCTCAAATGTTTCTGAAATTAAGGTCAAAGTCATCAATTGTTTCCGTAAGATCAAGAACGAGAAACACATTTTCTGCTGAATGATTCAAAGATGAGATACAAAAAATCTTCAAATTCGTCCTAAATCTATAAACATGGATTGATTAGATTCAACAGTCTACTACAATTGATTACAACGGAGCTAGGTCAAACCTAGAAGGCGATGAATAGGCAACGCGACGGCCAGGTAAGGAGGATGGGGAAGAAGCACGGAGACGAGGAAGCGCAGCCGTCAGAGAACGGAGAGACGGTACTCTCGCGGTGGCGGAGGCGAACGAGCGAGTAGCAGATCATGCATTACGCGAAGACATTTGTTTTTGTTTCTACTGCGAGGAGAAATGAATCGAGCTCAGAGCTTTTCGTTAGGGTTTACGAGAAAATTGAATTATCTCGATGATTCGGTATGGTGCACGGTAGCAGATTATTACACTCGTAGCCCAAATTTTTATCTTTAATATTTTAGGCCTGATAAGAGACAAAGCCCGATAGAAGTTGTGATTGTTTTATGTTTTACTATTTTAATCAAGAGAGACAATTAAAACGGGAAAATCGCATAATAAACCTTCAAAGTGGCAGTTATTAACACTTTAAACCTCCACAGTTTTTAACTAACACTATAAACCCTCAACCTATAAACTTTAACAGATTACCCTCTAGGTGGATCCCGAATTCGCGCCGCCATTTTTATAAATGGAATAGTTGACTCTGTTAACGGCGATATTAATTCCGTCTTAGATTCAAATACCTTCGTTATCAGAATTTTGAAACGTGATTAAATCAATTAAAGATAATCGATTGAGAGAAGTCGGAGTCGTGATCCCACTTGCTGCGATATCCCAATTCGAGCTCGGAGAGCTTATTCAATGATTTATTGAACAATGTTTGACCTATCAATCACAATGAATATGTTATTACTTCATACTCTTAAATGAACCATAAATACGCACAATGACTCATTCACAATGAACAAATAACTCGTCAATCATTAAATTCACAATGGATCCACAATAGACACTAGATATGAAACCATACGTATTTACAATGTGAGTTATTGATACGTATAACTCATTTATGGTTCATTTAAGAGTATTCACCATATAATCACATTGTTCATTGTGGATCCATTGTGAATGAGTCATTGTGCGTATTTATGGTTCATTTAAGAGTATTGATTGAACCATATAATTATGAATTCACATTGTCATAATTCACATTGATGAGACATTGATAAGAATATTGATGCGTATCAACATATAACCATATCAACATATCATTTATGGTTGTCATTGTCATTTATGGTTCATATCAACAATGAATTATGACAATGTGAATGACAAACATATCATTGGTTCACATTGTCATTTATGAATTGTATGGTTCATATCATTTCTCAAACCATATGGTTCATTGTGATTGATATGAAACATATCATTTTGATAACCTTTAGGTCTTAGTGGCTCACCTTCAGGTAACATGGCACGAGTTGGCGGGTTCAAGAAAAGGCAACCCCTTATCCTTTCAGGACCACTCATCTCCTTACTTCCCGCTCCCGCTAGTCAAGAATGGTTTTGAGAGAAGGTGGTGGTTCATTTCCATGTCATAACCTGTCATATGGTTTGATACGCACAAAGTACACCATATTTTTAAAATCATTATCTATGGATTTCACAAAATAAATGATAATGACTTGGAAATGAACCATATGGTTTGTGTGTATAATTGACTCATTGTGCGTTTCGATTCACAATGATTCCATTCTCATTGATGAGACAATCTTTGGCATTCTGTGGATTTATGCGTATGAATATTGATCAACGTTTGATAACATATTCACTAACGAGTTATTTGTTCATTGTGGATCCATTCACTACAAGAAAATAGTTATATTGTGATGAAAATTTTGGTTACAATAAATATTATTTCGTAACAATAAAGATATTGTGACGTATTTCTAACAATTTGAGAACGGTTACAATATGATCGTCACAATTTTTTTTTGGTAACAAAAACGTCACAGCGTTTGCGACGAATTTACATAGTTACCATTCCGTCACAAGTTGTAACAATATAAACAAGTAGCAAAATCGTTACAATTAGCA
This sequence comes from Eutrema yunnanense, assembly GCA_002933935.1. Lineage (NCBI taxonomy): Eukaryota > Viridiplantae > Streptophyta > Magnoliopsida > Brassicales > Brassicaceae > Eutrema > Eutrema yunnanense. The sequence continues at coordinate 161,690 of PKML01043506.1, read as the reverse complement.
ACTAAAAATAACATCACAAAATCGTCTTTTTATGTGACTATCATGATGTCTTAATTTCGTCGCTCATTACGACCGAATTCTAGTCTCAAATTGTTACAAATGAAGACTCAAAAGTGATCACTAATCCGTCTTCATTTGTGACTATTAATAAGTCTCATATTTGTCACGCATTAATTATCACTAAATTATCGTCAAAAATCTGTTTGAAATAGTACTGATTTTATCATATTAAATTTGTTACAATTCTTCACTAAATTATTATCACAATTTCATTTTAATTAACAACTGATTTTTTATCTCAAATTTGTCACAAATGTACACAGTTATTGTCAAGATTATTTACCAAATTATTATCACAACCATACATATTTAATAACAATATACAATAATAAAAATAATATCAAAAGGTAAATTAATAATTTGGAAATAAATTACCAAAAGAAACATTAAAAATAATATTGTTCTCCTATGCGACTGTATTCAGCTTCCGGCGTTTGGCGATCTGCAGTTGTAAGAAAACGGTTGTGGTTCATGTTAAGGCGCCGTTAGGGTTTTGTGGTTCTTATCAGCTTCTTCTGATTCTTGAGCACAAAGCAAAAGGTATGGCGGCTAGGTTTTAACTTCGTCAGCGGTGAAGAAAACCCCGGTGGCTTCCCTGCCATGTCCTTTATATAAAGTTGCCTTCTATCAAATCTTTTTGGCTCAGATCTGACCGAAATCTCGCTCGCAAAACCCCATATTGAACTGTCTTCTTCTTCTTCTTCATCTTCTTCTCCGATGATTTTCTTAGAACCGGCTCTGATCTGCTCCGCCTTTGTCCTTAAACTTCCGATCTACTCTCTATAGACCTCCAGGTCATTGCCCAAGCCACGCTTTTTTCTTTCTCCTCCTCCGATAAGATCACTCTCTTCCTCTCCTTGTTACGGACCCAACGGCGAGAAACACACACCACAACAACATAGGCGACGACAGATGATGACAGCACCGGCGAAGATCAGCTTCTTCACTCTTAAATCCCGACGACATGCTCTCTCTGTCTAAGGCGGCGGCTTTTTCTGTCGAAGCAAAATATACACACATATATATACACACACACATCTCCTTTTGTGTCTAAGAGTTTTTGGCTAATGGGTTATATTAATTATACATATAAATTTTTGGCTAATGGGCTCTTCTTATTTATACACATAAAATAATTAGTATTTGTATTGTTGTTTATAAATAATTAATTTCTTTCTTATTATTTGTTCATATAAAAATACAAAATAACTTATGTACATCTCTGTAAAAACATAAATTGTAAATTTATATACATATATATATATATAATCATAAAAAGACTAATCATATCTCCAAACTATTTTTCTGGCTGTTTTTAATGTTGACTAAACCAACATTAAGTTTGTTTTTTGACATTGCCAACATTAATCCATTATCAATTGTTCATTATTTTCGGATAATTGAACTTTTGTACTTTATCAATTATTTTGGAATTTTTTTGTTGATAATCATGATTCACCATTGTTATATGGGTTATATAATCTTGGATCAGTTGACAAAAAAAAATAATTATGAATCTTTATTTTTCTAGCTTGTAAAGTTTGATCGAAATTGAGAGCATAGCAAATGTAAATGTTTAAAATCTATTTAGAAAGAATTTCATAGACAAATAATATCAGTCTTTGTATTTATACAACTTCGTCATTATATATATATATAGGGCCAGACTGGTAAACTTTTAGAGTAATTGAGAGGAAATAGAAAAATTGAGAGGAAATAAGGAGAAAGGAAAGGAAAAGTAAAAATTGAGAGGAACATATAAGGTAAAATAATTGAGAGGAAAAAAAAAGAATTGGGAGGAAGAAAATTGAACGAAGGAAAAGGTGGGAAGTAATTAAAAATTGTGAAGAAGAACTCCTATTTATAGGTAAAATAATCTGAAAATAAGAGGAAACTGTTATAAAACTATGATATAATATGGTGGGATATATATATATATGTATATATATGTGTGTGTTTATATATATATGTATATATATGTGTGTGTTTATATATATATATATATATATATGTTTAACGTTTATATATATAAAGAGAGGAAGAGAGTTTGAGCGTATTAAAGGGAGAGAGAGAATATGTTTCTCTTATTACTTGTGTGTGTCTTGAATCTTGAATCATTTACAAGCATCACATATTTATACAAGTGAGGTAGTGACTTATGTAGTAAGTGGGGCGGCTTAATAGCGTAAGTGGGTCGTTGAGTGGATGGATTAATTAATCCATTCTCAACACTCCCCTTAATTATCCATCATTAATGTATTACGTACTGCCTCGTTAAAAATCTAATCATGGAAAAATCCAATGGGATAAAAAACCATGATAAGGAAAAAAGAGTGCAGTCTCCCCCTCGAAATGATGAATATGATATCTTCATTATAGATCACGTAGACGACACATTCCGATACTTTGAATATGTTTCTTGAATGTTGTAGTAGGAAGCGCCTTGGTAAATAAATCTGCTGCGTTGTCACTTGAGCGAATATATCGGATATCCACTTTTTGATTTTTCTTGAGCTCTTGAGTGTAAGAGAAAAATCTTGGAGGGATGTGTTTTGTTCTATCGCTCTTGATATAGCCTTCTGTTGTTTGGGCAACGCATGCAGCGTTATCTTCATACAAGATTGTTGGTTCTTTGCTGGTGATTATTCCGGTGGCTTCTTGAATATGTTGAGTGATGGATCTGAGCCATATACATTCTCTACATGCCTTATGAAGCGCAATAATTTCTGCATGATTTGAAGAAATGGCAACCAAAGTTTGTTTTTGTGATCGCCATGAGATTGCAGTTCCTCCAATGGTGAAAACATATCCAGTTTGCGACCGGGATTTATGCGGATCTGATAAATATCCTGCATCTGCAAAGCCAACTAAACCAAATTTGGGATTTCGAGGATAAAATAATCTCAGGTCAATTGTTCCTTGAAGATAACGAAATATATGTTGTATCTCATTCCAATATATGCGCGTAGGTGACGAACTATATCTTGCAAGTAGATTTGTAGCAAATGCTATATCCGGTCGGGTACAATTTGCAAGATACATAAGTCCTCATATAGCGCTCATATAAGGTACTTCAGGACCTTACTCATCCTCGTTATCTTCACGAGGTCGGAATGGATATTTTTCAACATTGAGCAATCTATTAACCATCGTGGTACTCAATGGATTCGGTTTATCCATATAAAAATGTTGTAAGATCCTTTTGGTATAATTTGATTGATGCACAAATACTCCATCTCGGAGGTGCTCTATCTGGAGTCCATTTTGTCTGTCCGAGATCGTTCATTTCGAACTCTTCTTTCATATGACTTCTTACATCATCAATTTCTTTGGATACAGAGAATGAAAAAATTCCATCATTATCTTCTATTTCATATCTATGCCATAATTTTCCGTCTTGGGCATAGTTAATGGAAATCTCATATTTTTCTGTATCATGTTCATTTTCTAGATAATCCTCTTTATGTGGTTCTCTTTCCACATTTTCATGTATGTCTTCTTGACATTTTTCATTATGTGGTTTCTTCTGAAACCTTTTTACAAATGTCTTCGGGACATTTTTCTCTATATGGTCATTTTGGAACCTTTTCACAAATATATTTCCAAACTCTTTAATCCCATTATATTATACTACTCGCGATAACTCTTCAAGAGTTTTGATGATCATCATTCTTTAATTCGATCGAGTAGTGTTTCCGGGAACATAATTATGATATTATTAATCATTCATGGATTAATTCCTCTAGAGGTTAAATCCATCATGGATTAAATTCTTCAAGAATTGTTTAACGTTTATATATATAAAGAGAGGAAGAGAGTTTGAGCGTATTAGAGGGAGAGAGAGAATATGTTTCTCTTATTACTTGTGTGTGTCTTGAATCTTGAATCATTTACAAGCATCACATATTTATACAACAGAAGGCTATATCAAGAGCGATAAAACAAAACACATCCCTCCAAGATTTTTCTCTTACACTCAAGAGCTCAAGAAAAATCAAAAAGTGGATTTCCGATATATTCGCTCAAGTGACAACGCAGCAGATTTATTTACCAAGGCGCTTCCTACTACAACATTCAAGAAACATATTCAAAGTATCGGAATGCGTCGTCTATGATATATCATGGTTTTTACCCCATTTAGGCCATGATATAAGTCCTTTTATAGAGTCTTTTCTAGTGTTTTGGAGTCTTTTAGAGTCTTTTGCAGGTTTTAGCACATTTGGAGTATTCTTGGAGTTTATGGAGCATTCTGGAGTGAAACTGAAGTCTGTTGGCTAAAGTACCTGTTTTCACGTCTAGCATCGATCGATACACCCTGGTATCGATCGATACCCAGCACAGCAGACACGACATCGCGACTTAATGAAGAGTTGAAGAATTGCAACTTGGTCCAGAAGTCTCTGATAATTACAAGAAGACCCCAACTCGTGTTTTAGGTTATAAATAGGAGTTTTAAGCCATCTGTTTAGGCTATGCCTTTTTATGCTTTATTTTCTCTGGTTTTGAGACAAGTCTGATTTCCCTTCGTCCGAGATCAGATCTCAAGAACCTTTGTTATTATTCTATTGATGATTTATTCAAACATGTCTTTTGATTCAATTGCCATGTCTGAGTAGATCCACCTTAGGTTTGGGGTTTTCTCATAAAGGATTTCTTTGAATGCTAGGTTAATTATCTTATTAGGATTCACCATCTGAATTATAGTTCTTCACCTTAGGTTGTGTTCATAGCTAATTCTAGGTTGACGAATCTGGAACTTAGATCTTAGGATAATTGATTAGGCACGAGAGTGCGATTAATTACCTGATAGAACCTAGGTGAGCAAATTGATTATTCGCAAAGAGATTTGGTTTAATTGATTTGTGAACATATCAAACCTGATATTAAAGCTGATTTAGAATTTAGGATTCGCAAAGAGATTTGGAATTCCTAGGATTTAGATTTAGATAGTTTTCGCAACGAGAGTTGGTTAGCTATATTTTAGTGATTTGAGTTCAAGAACTGCGCTAAATCTGAATCATGTTAGTTAGTTTATCTGCATTCATTGATTTCCTGAGAAAAACCCTGAGCCTATATTTCCCTGATTGATTTACAACTGTTTAATTTCTGCACTGTTTTTAATTACATTCGTTTGGCTTAGCGTAATTCGACACTTCATAATCTATTGTGTGATCTCTGTGAGTCTTCTGTGGTTCGACCCCTAGCTTTACTATAACAACTGCTTTAGTACTTTAGGGTATTAAATTGAGCGTATCAGTCTACGTGATCTATAATGAAGATATCATATTCATCATTTCGAGGGGGAGACTGCACTCTTTTTTCCTTATCATGGTTTTTTATCCCATTGGGTTTTTCCATGATTATGTTTTTAACGAGGCAGTACGTAATACATTAGTGATGGATAATTAAGGGGGAGTGTTGAGAATAGATTAATTAATCCATCCACTCAACGACCCACATAAGTGGGGCGGCTTAATAGCGTAAGTGGGTCGTTGAGTGGATGGATTAATTAATCTATTTTCAACAGAAACAAAATATTGTGCCATTTGCTCAGAAGAATTATTGGTCCACTTGGTTATAGTGGAGGACAAAAATCACTGTGTCCGCGTGAGTAGCAGAACTATTATACCAGCTTTTTTTTTCCCCCATATTTTTAACAGGTGGTAAAATGAGGGTCCCCCAGGGGAATTATAATTCCTCTCACTTCCTTTCTCCTATTACATATATCCAGTCAGGGCCGTGCCTCCTGTTGATTGAAAGAAACCTTGGCCTATGGCCTCAACATTTTGAAAAAAACTTAGGAGGCCCAATAGCTTATTAGTCCAATATAAGTTACGTTCGTATTAGGGTAAACTAATTTTAACTTAATTTTTTCTCTCGCCGTTCATTTCTAGAATTTGGCTTTGACTGAGTTCATCAAATATAGTTATTAGTAAGTTTGATTTCTTATCTATTCGATTTCTCTGCTTTTATTTAGTTCTTAAATATTAATAATTCATTCCTATTGCAGTTCTGTTCCAAATTACATCTGTAAACACTAAGTTTCTAAATTTACAGATGTCACCAAACACAAGAAACCAACCGTCAGGAGCAGAGAAAAAAAAAGAAAAAAAAGAGAAGAAGAGTCAACAAAATCTCAAACGAATGCATTATTCATATATTTCAAAAAATCTGAAACTTTTGATGAATCTGTGAAAATTAGTGATGAACGACATAATGCTAATGGGAATGATAGAATGGATGAGAATATGACTGAGTCTGGTAGAGAAGAAGCAGGTTTTGAGCCAGAAAATATGAATGTAGACTATGCAGTGAATGGTGAAGAAGATTTGAATGTAAAAGATGATGATAATGAAAATAATGGTGAGAAAACTGATGATCCCACAGAGCGTAGATGATATTTTGATATGTATGATCCTGGAAATTGGAAAAACGTCGGAAAAGGATGGAATGAATGGAGAGATTTTATGGTTGTGCATGGTCTAACAAAAATGCTACTAGTTGATTATGACTTTCCCAAAGATGGTGTTAAAAGACATTTTTCGCATTTGTATTATACAAGAAAAATGAGTGATGGACAAAAACAAGATCGCCGTTGGCTAGTTTATTCGAAAGCAGTCTCGGTTGCATCAGCTGAAATAAGTTTTTCAAAGTTGAAGTTGATAAAATCTTATCCTCGCTCGAGTATGTCACAAGAAAGATTGAGTGATTTGGCTATCTTATCTATTGAAAGA
>PKML01043506.1:135576-148554 GCA_002933935.1 Eutrema yunnanense | reverse complement strand
GAATATATTCCAAAGCTAGCCACGAAATCTAAACGTGGATATTTCGTGGCTTTTTCTTAGTCACGAAAACAAAAAAGTGACTAATTCGTGACTATATTTTAGTCATGGAAATTAAAACGTGACTAATTCGTGACTATATTTTAGCACAAGAAAACAAACATCACGTATGTCCACAGATATTCATTCAATCTTATCATCTTTATTACGTTTCATGACTATATTCATTGTAGCCACTAAAATGGAACGTGGCTAAACCGTGGCTATTTTTTCATCTTTTATAAAAAACGTTCTCTACTAACATATCTCATTTTCTCTTCGATTGTATTCTTCTCAAGCTTTTTTTTTTTTTTTTACATACTGAGCAAGTCTTCAATTCTCCTAAATGTCTCAATTTTTTCAATCAAGAGAGTGGATGGATCGACATATTGATCCAATACGAAATTGTGTATCAGAAGAGTTTATAGAGTGGATTAACGTATTTCTTGCATTTGCTTGTAATCAAGCGTCTTACCAAGAAAGACACACTTTATTGTGTCCTTGTGCGCGGTGTAAGAATCGGAAGCAGCGTGATGCAAGAACTGTATCTAGTCATCTTTTTCGAGTGGGATTTAAGGGAAATTACTATGTTTGGTCGAGCCATGGAGAAAGTTGTTATGATGTTGGCGAATCCTCGAGGACAAGGCATTGTACCGGTGAAGAAGCAACGTGGGATGAGCAAGCTACAAAATTTCAAGTTCCGGTAGATACTTACGAGTATTTTCCATATGCAAATGTTAACGAGGGACAAGACGCGGCGTCGCCTCATGCATTGGAGAATATGATGGAAACAACCAATGAAGAGCCATATCATGATAGTGTTTTTCGAGCTTTTGAGGCCGCTAACCAACCCCTTTACGACGGATGTGCTGAAGGAATTTCTCAATTGTATGTGGCTTCGCGTATGATGAAAGCAAAAACCGATTATAATTTGGCAGAGGCATGCGTGGATGAGATATCGCAGACTTTCAAAGATGTTCTGCCCAAGCCAAATAAAGCTCCAGCATCATACTACGAGACGAAGAAGTTGACACGAGCACTTGGACTACCTGTATATAAGATTGATGTTTGCGAGGATAATTGCATGCTCTTTTGGAAGGGGGAAGATCGAGAGTTGTTGTGTTGTCGGTTTTGTGGTAAAGATAGATACCACCCGAACAATGGAAAAGGTAAAAATCGACCTAAGCAAAGAATGTTTTATATGCCGATTACGGAGCGGTTGAAGCGACTATACCAATTAGAGACGACTGCATCACATATGCGATGGCACGCTGAACATAAGTCTCCTGAAGGGGAAATGCATCACCCGTCTGATGGAGCCGCATGGAAGCATTTTAATGAGGTATATCCTAATTTTGCTGCTGAAAGTCGCAATATTTATCTAGGCTTATCAACAGATGGATTTAATCCTATTTGTATGAATGGTGAGGCACACTCGGTTTGGCCAGTGATTGTAACCCCTTATAATTTACCCCCCGGCATGTGCATGAAAAGGGAATTTTTCTATCTGTCGGTACTTGTTCCTGGGCCAAAACATCCAAAGAAAAGTCTAGATATTTACCTTCAACCGTTGATTGAAGAATTGCGGAGCCTGTGGAGTGACGGTGTGGAAACCTATGATATTTCGAGGAAAAACCAATTCACAATGCGAGCTGCGTTGATGTGGACAATCAGTGACTTTCCGGCATATGGCATGTTGTCTGGTTGGATGACGCATGGCCGTTTAGCTTGTCCCTATTTTCTAGATGAGACAAAATCGTTTTGGTTACCAAATGGAAGGAAACATAGTTGGTTTGATTGCCACAGAATGTTTTTGCCTCAAGATCATCCTTACAGGCGAAATGTTCAAGCGTTTACACGGGGCAAAACAATAACAGATGATCCCCCACCATGGTTGAATGGAGAGGAAATTCTTCGAGAAAGAATATACAACATTATGGGGTTGTCCAGAACAGTCGATTGTGGAGGAAACGGTCACGAGAAGCCGGCTCGAACTATATCTGGCTACGGAGATACTCATAATTGGGTGAAAAAGAGTATCTTTTGGGAGTTACCGTACTGGGAAAACCTTCTTCTTCGACACAACCTTGATTTCATGCACGTTGAAAAAAATTTCTTCGATAATCTCATCAACACGGTGTTGAATGTTCCAGGAAAGACGAAAGATAACCTTAAATCGAGGATGGATCTCCCAGCACTATGTAGAAGACAAGAGTTACATATTAACCGAGATGGAACAATGCATGTGCCAATATTTAGGTTGTCGAACGAAGGAAAAAGACATTTCCTGCTATGGATGAAAAATGATATAAAATTCCCAGATGGATATGCGTCAAAGTTTAGTCGTTGTATAGACGAAAACAATTTGAAGCTATCAGGGTTGAAAAGTCATGATTGTCACGTCATCATGCAACGACTTCTCCCATTTGCATTTTCGGAACTCCTTCAAAGAAATGTACACACGGCAATTTCAGGTAGTTTATAGTTTATTATTTATTTTCATGATATTTATACTTTCATTGATAAATGATAATAAGTGTTATTCTATATGTGTGTAGAAATTGCACTCTTCTTTCGGGATATCTCAGCGAAGACCTTACGGAACGAAGATGTTGCTCTTTTGAAAGAAAATATCGCGGTGAAGCTTTGTAATTTGGAGAAGATATTTCCTCCATCGTTCTTTGATGTTATGGAACATCTTCCTGTGCATTTGCCTGATGAAGCTGCTTTAGGTGGTCCTGTCCAATATAGGTGGATGTATCCGTTCGAGAGATACATGTATCATCTAAAGAAGAAAGTTAAAAACAAGGCACGTATTGCGGGTTCGATTGTTGCACAGTGTTTGAATGGGGAGATTTCAAATGCATCTGCAAATTATTTTGGAAATCCAGAAGTTATAGATGAAGCTGCAGTACCTGGAGATATTAGATTTATATATTTTTATCCAAATGTGCCGAGCTTGTTCTACCATGAAGGTCGAGTTAGTGGGAAACCCACTAATGGATGGTTCACAGATGATGACTACAATGTGCTCCAGACGTTTATGCTGCTTAATTGTGAAACATTTGTGCCCTATGAAAGGTATTATTTTCAGTTTCTAGACAAACTTATTTTGATAAGTTTGTTGTCTCATGTTTATACGTATGTGCGTATTTAATTTCATAACTTACACAGGATGTTTGAAGATTATATGACAAAGTGTATCCCAGAAATTACTAGTAATGCCCTGCAATTAGCGAAAGACCAACACTTTGCCGAATGGTGTAAAGACTATGTGAGTTTAATTACGTGATGATCATTGTTATTATTATACGAATTCTAATTACTAATTAGAAATTATTATCTATTATATTTCATTTGTAGATTAACGATGCTACAGAGTCATATGAATTTCCCTTGTGGATGTTGGATTTCGTACAAGGTCCGATGCGTAATTATACATCTTGGCCTATATATTTCTCACGAGGATATTGCTTCCACACGCATAAGCATGGCCAAGATAAAAAAACTCAACACTACGGTGTCAATGTTCGCGGAACCACCGAGACTGATTATTACGGGCTCATAGAAGAGATAATGATGATTAAGTACCATGGCGCGGTCGGTCTAAAGGCCATGATTTTCAAATGCAAGTGGTTTGACACAACAGAAGGTCGTGGAATGCGCAAACATCCATCAGGTATCATCGATGTATCTCCGCGGAGACAATACGAGAAATATGATCCTTTTATATTATCTGGTAACTGTGATCAAGTATGTTTCATTCCTTATCCGCGTGTGCGTCGTACCGTAGCAAATGATTGGTGGGCTTGTACGAAAGTTATGCCACGAGGGGTTCGTGAAACATCTGAAGTTGCTCTAATTGCGTTACAAGATGATACAGACAACCAAGTTGTAGCACCAAGTGCAATGCTGCGAATTGAATCGCATGTCGTGGAAGATGTTTCAGATTATGATACGTTACCCGTGTGTCCTCCCAATGACGAATACATATCTGAAGACGAAGTAGAGTATTTGTGTGAGGACTCCGATTCTGATACCGATTCCGATTCTGGTTATGTTTAATTATAGTTTCGAGCACATGTATAATTAAACTTTGTCTTTCTATATATTATATCATTAAGGGTGTATTAAATAATTTGAGTTAAATGGCCATAATCCAAACTTCCATCTTATATGATTTGTCTTAAACATATTCCAACAACTCAAACCTGATGAATCCCTTAGATTAATTTGGTAAAAATTCTCAACTGGGTTTAAATCTATCTAATCTATTAAAACAAAGACACTTTTTTGTGTCCAAACAGAAAAAATGCATATAAATCTATTTTGTTTCTGGATAGCTACTATTTGAGTTTCCAAACAAATATTTTTGGTTCAATATTAATAAAAATGTATTTTAATTTATAGTAAAATTTAAATCCAAAAATTAAAATATTAATTTAGATTAATTTGAATTTCCTAAAATATAGGTTAGATTACTTACAAAAAAATCATAAAATCAGTTATTATTGTATTTTTTTTTATTGCAACCACATCTATTGGGTTTGAAATTAAACCAAACAAATTTGGTTTTTGCCACCAAAAAAATTGGGTTTTACCACCAAAATATTTGGTTTTTGCCACCAAAACAATTGGTTTTTGCCACCAAAACAATTGGGTTTTGCCACCAAAACAATTGGTTTTTGGCGAGGATTTGGTTTGTAGAAACCAAACCATTTGGATTTCATATAACACTTAGAAAAAATTATTAACTCTCAAATTGCCCTATAACACAAAACTTAGAAAAAAAAAAAACCCTCGCTCTCAATTCTCTTCCCCCTCGAGCCGCCATGGCTTCCTCCGGCCAAAACTCCCACCATCGTCGTGCACGTACGTCTCTGCCGGGTACGTTTGCTCCTCCTCTTTCTCCAGAATTGTTTGTTCTCTTTGCAATTGTTTTAGTGTTTGGGTATTGTCTAGGGTTTGGAATTGGGGGTTTCGAACTGGGTTTAGATTTTCTCCTTGGCCTCACGCTTAGGTGTTTGCAATTGTTTTAGTGTTTGGGTATTTTCTCCTTCTCCTTGGCCTCACTCTTTCTCCATCTTTTTTCTAGCCAAAAGTTCATTTCTTTTTCTCGCCAAAAGTTTCTCTTCTGTTCTGGCTTGTTGTGTTTCCTTTGACTTTTCTTCTGTTTCATGTTTGTGATCGTCTATGCCTTGTGATGTTCCTTTTCGGCCTGTGATTTGGCTTTCCAGTTTTATGTGCTCGGGGAACTTTCTGGTACCCTTCTGTTTGAGAATCGGGGATGTCAAATTGATGGTTATATGCTTGTCAGTTTTGCTTTGCCAAAGACTTAATGTTAATTGAAATATCTTTTGACAGGTCTTCTAAAACACACACACAGTCACGTAGAAGACTTGTTGTGTTTGTGTTTGTAAATTTGTATAGTAGAAAGTTTTTGTGTTTGTAAATCTGTATTGAAATGACTTATGTCTTGGTGGTTAGTTTGCTTCTATACTCAAGGGCATATGAAAATATATTTTCAAATTCTCTTGCTTGATACTTGTTTCACGATTTTCCATGTCTTTATGCTGAAGCTTCTTCACTTAATTTCCTTTAAATTGTCTGTTTTTCTTATCATTAATTCTTAATGTGTAATGACATGTATTTTGTATAATTCCAGATATGCAACAAAGAAGGCCTCCAACGGTTTCAGCTTCAGGTCCTGCCATGCCACCAGGAGCTATCGGATCTACAAGCGCTGCATCTTCAGCTGCAAACAACTACACCCGTATGACCCTGGATTCATTACTGAATGCTCCCTCTAGAGAATCTCAGCTACACCTCCATCCAAGGAAACTCAATGGCGCTTTATGGTAATAAGTTTGCAATCATCTACAATACTTCTTTGTTCTGATAATTGTATAGACTTCTCTGATTTTACTTTTTCTTATCTCAGGTTCGGTATAGACCCTTCTGTCCACAAATTCATCAAAACAACTTGGCAGGCCTACTACATGGGACCATGGAGTAGCTGGAAATTTGTTCCTCAAGAAAGGAAAGACAAGTGGTGGCAGACTTTTGTGGTAAGAGTTTTTTTCTCTAAGGACTCTTTTTTTAACTCAACAGAATGACCGTTGTTTACTAAGTTACAAATACTAATGTCTTTTTTTCTTTGTAGCAAAACTACTACTGGGAAGAGCGGTTTAAAGATTTGGTCTACCACCATTGGAAAATGCATACACAGACTACAATCTGTCAGAAAAACAGCAAGAAGAAGAGGGAACATAAGCAACCTAAGTATATAAGCGATGTTGATTGGACCACTTTGCTAGAGGAGTGGGCAACTGAACCAGCGGTTAAGAGGAGCAGGTCTGCTGTTAAATCCCGCACATCTAACCCTACTGGCAAAGGGATGCACAAGCATTGTGCAGGTCCGAACCATTTTGGAAAAATTGATTATGATATGGTAATGGTTTTACTTGTTCTATTTTAGTTTTTAATTTGTCATATTTGTACTTAGCTTTTTTTCTCTTTGTTTTTGCAGATGATTGAGTCTGGTTCTAATGAACCACCACCTTACACAGAGCTTGTGCGAAGGACACACACGCGCAAAGATGGAACTTTCATCGACGCTCAAGCTCAGGCCATTGTACTTGAAGTAGAGGAAGCTGTTGCACATATGATAGCTGATGATGGATCTCCCAATGCCTCAAATGCTGCTAATAATCGCATTCTGCTCAACCAAGAATATCTCAAGGTATTCACTAAGTCTTGTTTGATTATGTTGTTGATGATGTCGTTTCTCATTCATGGTGGTCAGTTTTTTTCTTCTTCTTCATTCCCCGCAAGTTTTGGTGCCCTTGACTTCTGTGTGTTATTGCGAAATTGGGAAAATTGATGAATCGATTCGCTAACTTAATTCTGTAGAAAAATTGGATTTTGAGTTTTGCCCTAGTAGAATTGTGATCATCTTAAAACCAAACTCGTCTCAGTATAGAATCTTTGGTGCCATCCTTAAAGATGAAGACTTTGATGGATGAGTTTCACACTCGTTTAAATTTTTATTAGCTTTCTATATTGACAACACATATTTTCACATTATTGCTAGACTAAGACATTTTTCTTTGTTTGTTTTTCTATGATTGTTGAAGCTCATTTGGTTTGTTTTTTTCCGCGCTCATTTGGTTTGTTTTTTTCACAGTGCGGTCAGTCTAGCAGAGGGCGTATTTATGGAATTGGCAGCGTTCAATACCAGGATATCACTCCACCCGAGTCAGTCCATGCTTCTCTTAAACGCAACCTCGACACAGACATACGTATCTCTGGTTTGGAGTCTCATTCTGAAGCTGTCAACAACAATGTTGAAGAGCTCAAGACTGACATTACAACACTCAAAGGAGACATGGTGGAATTGAAGAATGAGTTTAAGGCAGAGATGGATGCACAACGAACCGCGCTAAATGCGATCCTACAGATTCTCAGGGTTAATCCCAGTACTCTCCAGCCTTCGGTTCCTGCTGCCACGACCACTAACCCGACTACGACAGTGCCGGCTACTGCCCCTACTCCTCTGGTGAGGCAAAAACCACAACAATCTAACTTAGATAAGTGGTGTGCTAGTATTTTAGGAGATTAAAATTTCCATCTTTTGTTAGAATGTTTAAGCTTTTATTAGTCTTTTGGTAATGTATAATTAGATCTTTAACTGTCTGTTGAAACAGAAGGCACATATGAAGGTTTAGCCAAGCAGAGAATGTAATGTATCTAAGTTAGAATTCTCTGCTTAGGTCTTTTGTAAAACTTTTTGTAATATATCATTAGGTCTTTTGTAAAACTTTTGGTATGATATTGGAATTTAAAATTCAAGTTATCAGGTTTTATTTTTTTTTAGAATTTTGATTAATTGTTTTTTTGGCAAAACAGTTTCACAAATTTAGACAGTCACGAAAATGACTCGTGACTAACTAGACACGAAATAATTGTGTCTAAATCGTGACTAACTAGCCACGAAATAAGTGTGTCTAAACCGTGACTAACTAGCCACGAAATATCTGTGTCTAAACCGTGACTAGTTAGCCACGAAATATTTGTGTCTAAACCGTGACTAACTAGCCACGAAATATCTGTGTCTAAACCGTGACTACCTAGCCACGAAAAAAACGTGTCTAAATCGTGACTACCTAGCCACGAAAAAAACGTGTCTAAAGCGTGACTACCTAGCCACGAAAAGCCACGGAAAAATTTAGTCACGATGCTATAGACGGTATTTTTTCGTGACTTACCGTGGCTATATGATGATATAGCCACGAAATTTAGGCCCTAGCCACGAAAATTTCCGTGGCTATACGCTGTTTTTTTACTAGTGATATGGTTAATTGTTTACCTTTGTTAAAAAATCTAAAAATAATAAGAAACAAAACATCAAGGTTGCTAAGCATCTACAATCACAACATCAAGACAAATTATCCTTTACTTTATCACAATTCTTATAAACTCTGTTATAGGTAAAAAGTTTTTTTGGTTGGATAGATAAGAACAGATTTTTTTTTGAGGATTGGTTTTTTTTGGGCTCTCTCGGCCCATTCCCTCTCTCGCCGCCGCCTAGGGTTTTCGAGACATCTCTGCTTCTCCGACGCCGATGGCTCCCTCAGCACCGGCGTCGGGCCCTGCTTCAGGTCTTCTCTCTTTCTTTCAGTTTCCTCTTTAGATCAGGCTTCGTTGGTGCTGGTTGTCGCGGCGGAAAGGGTTTCGGCGGTGGTCCTTTGGCGATGGCGGCGGTGGTCCTTTGGCGATGGCGGCGCAGGTTCCGCGGCGTCGCGGTGTCTGCGGTGGAGGAGGTGCGCTCGCTCGCTCTGGTGTACTTTGCCTCTTCCACCTCGCCCTTCTGTCAGATCTATTTCCTCCATTGGTGGCCGGCGGTTTTCTCCTTCCGGCAGTGCCCTCGGTGAGTCAGTGGCCGGTGTAGACGTGCTCTCCGGCTCAATCGGTGGTGGGATGGTGTCTTCATCATGTTCTTCTCCCGATTTGGTCCATCTCAAGCCTCGGTGTGTAAATCGTTTGCCGAGGTGGTGATCTGGTGGCTAGGATAAATCGGATCTCCTCGGTTCTGGAGCGGCAATTAAGACCTTGAGGACGGGTTCGCAAGCTGGCAAAAGTAATCGGTGGTGGGTCTAGTCTTGTGGCAAGTCTCGGAGTGGTGGCTCTCGTTTGTCCCGGCGTGCGCGGCTCCACCAACGGCGTCTCCCTGCGATGGCTCAAGGCGGGTGGCTCATCTGTAGCTTCTTGCGGCTCTCTCGTCGGAAAAGCTTCGATGCCGTCTTCCATTGGGGTGGCCTGGGTTTCCTGGCGGTGCGGTGTGTGTTCCTTGTAAAGGTACTGCTTTCATGTTTTGCTAGAGGTCTGGGCTCGGGTTGGCTCCGGTTTTGGACCGGTGTTGATGGTGGAGCAACTCCGGACGTGAGATGTTGAGGCGCCGGGTTGTTGTAGCGGTTAGCTTGTAGCCGTGGGGACTGGTTCTTGAGGAGATTCGTTTTCTCGGGAATGGCGGTTGGAGGTGACTCTTCGATTGCCAGCTTGGGCTCCCTTGTCGACAGATGCGAGTTAGTCCGTTGCGGATCCCGGAAATCCCGTTAGTTCTCGGAGAAGCTATAGGCATCTTGTCCAGAGGTTTGAGGACTAGCCTCAGGACGAGGCTCGTGGCAACAATGATGATTGAACTCTCATTCTTCGGAATGATGGCAAAAATGGGATGGTCCATGTCTTGGCGTGTGATTGCTGCTTTCACGTCTGGTTTTGTTTCGGTTTTCTTTATTTTTCTTCCTAGCCTTTTTCTCAATCTTGCGTGTCTGCTGTTTTTTTTGTTTGTTTTTCTTTGTCGTGGGTTAATCTGTTTTCTTTGTAATCTTTGTAATTTCTGTCAAAAATCGAAAATGGTAATAATAATCTTTACATTTTACCAAAAAAAAAAAAAACTCTGTTATATAAATAAGGAAGAAAACGTTTGTAAAGGCATTGTGAATTTCAGTTAGCGATAACTTACAAATTCCCTTTACTCTTTCGTACTCTATGTTTTCATCGTTGTATTTTCAAGCTTTGTATTTCCGATCTTGTATATTACACTTTTCTTTGAATACATAATTTTAATTGTACAAATGTTTACTATACTTAAAGAAGAAGCATATGGTGTCAGAGCCAAGACATTTTACTATGCATATGTTATATGTTTTTAAAGCTATTTTACTTAAAACATTTTCGAACAAAAGATATTGTGCTTTAACTAATCTTAGATCTCTTGTTAAAAGCATCCTACCAGAACCTTGTCAAGAGCGTCGTCAACGTAGGTCTTCCATGCAATATCTCTTAAAGGTAGTGAGATCGTTGGTAAGCCACAATTTCGTCGTCGATAAGTTTGAGTTAGTTTGTATGCTACTTTGAGTTTAAATAGAGTCTAAAGCATGACAACTTCAGTTAGGAAGTCGTGTAAGTCTAAACATGCTTCTTCTTCAGCATCTAAAAAAACAAATTAATTTAAGAGAAATAATTTCAAAAATTGCAACTTCTAATAAAAAAATATCACAGTTGACAAAAAAAAAAAAGTTGACAAAAAAAAAAAAAAAAAAATGTCACATGATCAATTATCTTATGTTAGTCCATAGAATATATATCAAATAGGAAGTTTTGATTATAAAACTGCATATTCAATAAAAGAATATGACAAAACTCTATCATAAAAAATGAATTTTAAGAAATTAAATTACTTCATTCTATAGCTTTAGAAAGGCTGATAGAAGATATAGACAAAAAGTTATTTACTATTAGGAAATTAGTTTTTTTTTTTTTTTTTTGTCAACAGGAAATTGTTTTTTTTATATATATATTTTTATAATAAATAAATAAATTAATTGTTATATTGCTTTATTTTTGGATACATTTTGATGCATTCAAGCAAGAACTCACTAATGTTTTTTACATATTTGCCATTGTAGAATTAAAACTCATAAAGAGACTCTAAATGAACCATGCATAACTAGGATAACTCAATATAACACTTCAATTTAGAAATAACCAAATTTGCATGACTTCACTAGTAATCTGAAGATTCTATTGGAAGGCTTGAATATGGGTTGTGATGAAACCGAAACTACTGTTAATGATAACGTGTGCATTTAAAAAATTACTTTTTGACATGAAATATAAAAGATAATTTTGCTATTTAAGACATCTATATATTGATTAACAGTGATTAAAATTATAATGGAAACAATTGCTGTTTATCCTTTAGTTTAAAATAAACCAACCACCTAATTAACTCAATATAATATTTTCGTTTAAATTAATTAACAGCCTAATTAAAAAGAAAAGACATGCATAAATTGTGTAAAATGCATGAGTATGGTCATCCAGCTTTGATTTTTGTGGGGAATTAGACTATTTTTATATATAAAAAAATTATTCACCAACTATTATTCATTCAGAGAATTTTAAAATGGTGCGTTCATGATTTGAAAACTTTGTAGTTGACTTATTAACTTCTATAAATAAGCATAGCTAATCTTTTTCCAATTTGTATTTTTTTTTTAAAGAATAATTTAGTCTTATTTATTTTGAACCTATTATAATAGCATAACTAATTGGCTTACTATATCTTTCGCATATAAGTAAACAACTTTTCACTACAAGAAAACAGCGTTTTTACGACTACAACTAGCGACTAAACGATTAGTCGCTAAATGGTGCGACTAAGTAGCCACTATTGCCCGACAATTTAGCGACTAATACGATTTGGTCGTAATTGAGTCGTTATTGTACGACCAAACCATATTGTCGCTGTATTAGTCGCTAAATGACGACAAATATGCGACTACATTGCAGACGTTAAATAATAGTCGCCTAATAGTCGCTAATTTAGCGACCAATATGCGACTATATCGGCGGGTCGCTGTTTAACGATAAAATTACGACTAATTTGCCGACGGTTAACAAGAGTCGCATAATAGTCGCCATTTGGCGATCAATATACGACTATTTGGGAGGGTCGCATAGCAGTCGGTAATTTGTCGTATAGACCGGTGAAAACACGTGTTATTCGTTTTGGG
Organism: Eutrema yunnanense; assembly: GCA_002933935.1. Lineage (NCBI taxonomy): Eukaryota > Viridiplantae > Streptophyta > Magnoliopsida > Brassicales > Brassicaceae > Eutrema > Eutrema yunnanense. Next base: position 136,438 of record PKML01043506.1, on the reverse strand, counting down.
GTTGGTGTAACGATTTTATGCGACTAGAAGATGTAGTCGCCGTGTAGTAGCTATTTAGTCGGCAGAAATGTCTATATAAGCTTAATTAATCCCATTTCTCCTCCTCATTCGATCTTCAACACAAAAATTCAAACGTATATTTCTCTTCATTATATTTGCGAGTTAAATAATGTCGGGAAATCCTAATTTTAATAATTTCCGGGAGTGGATGTATAAGAGGTTCGATGAAGAGACGGGAAATTTCTCGGAAGAGTTCAGAACGGGGGTGGATGGATTCATGACATTTGCAAATAGCCAGCCTCTATCACAGAGTAATGGCGGTAAGTTTTTCTGCCCTTGTAGTGTTTGCAAGAACGAGAAATTTATCCCGGGGACAAGAATTTGGAATCATCTTTATAGCAGAGGATTTATGCCAGATTATTATGTTTGGTATAAGCATGGAGAAGAAATCAATATGGATTTAGGATCGAGTTATGTTGATACGCCATATATAAGTGGGAGTGAAAATGTGGGAGTTGTTGTAGAAGATAGATATGTGGATATGGTGAATGATGCATTTCGGCATAACGTGAGTTTTGATAACTATAATCAGGATGGTAGTTATCAGAATGTAGAAGAACCGGTACGTAATCATTCAAAGAAATTTTACGACTTGTTAGAAGGTGCAAAGAATCCATTATACGATGGTTGTCGTGAAGGTCACTCGCAGTTATCCTTAGCTGCTCGAGTCATGCAAAATAAGGCAGAATATAATATGAGTGAAAAGTTAGTCGATTCGGTTTGCGAAATCTTGACAGACTATTTACCAGAAGGAAACAAGTCAACCGGATCACATTACGAGACAGAAAAATTGATGCGCAAT
>PKML01043506.1:100440-117659 GCA_002933935.1 Eutrema yunnanense | reverse complement strand
GAACATAATAAGAAATAAGTCTGGGGGAGAGAAATTGATACAAAAAGTGTAAAAAAAGATGGTTCCTTGTCATGATATTGTATGGTAAAGAATCTAGAAGGTTCTTGAACATTAGCTGCAGCGAAGAATCTGGCGATGAGGGCTTTATTTGAACAATGCTGTGGGATAATGTGTGGAGTCTGGAAAAGCTGCGAATGTCTACGGAGAAGTACATGGTGGTTAGATCAAAAGCTGGTCAGGTGACATTTGGGTGCTTGGGAAAAGGATCTATGCGATGGTTCATGAACATGTGAGTCTCTGTGTTTTCAAACCTCTTTCTCTGGTTTAGTCTTCTATTTGCTTGAGGGCAAGCAAAGGCTAAGTCTGGGGGAGTTGATATATCATGGTTTTTACCNCATGATATAAGTCCGTTTTATAGAGTCTTTCTGCTATTTTGTAGTGTTTTAGAGTCTTTTACAGGTCTTAGCACGTTTGGAGCATAATTGGAGATATTGGAGCTTTCTGGAGCATTTTGGAGCAAAGCTGAAGTTCGTGTTGCTTAGTAACCGATTTCACGTCAAGTATCGATCGATACCCACTAGTATCGATCGATACCCATCGCAGCAAGACACGACCAGCGACTTTAATGAAGAGTTGAAGAATTGCAACTTGGTCCAGAAGTCGTTAATATTTGCAAGAAGCCCCAAAACGTGATTTATGTTATTTATAGGAATTTTACAGCCACTTTATTGGCTACGCTTTATTTTTTCTGGATTTCTGAGAGTGCTTTTCAAGGGAGACAAGTCTGATACTCTGTTCGTCGAGAGAAGATTTCGAACCCTTTTGTTACTTTTTCTTATTTTCTATTGAGTATTTATTCAAACATGTTTATTGATTCAATTTTCATGTCTGAGTAGATCTCTTGTTAGGTTTAGGGATTCTCATAAGGGATTTCTTTGAATGCTAGGTTGATTAGTTATTTAGGGTTCATAATCTGAATTAGTTCTTCACCTTAGGTTGTTCTCAAAGCTAATTCTAGATTGATCACCTAGAACTTAGATCTTAGGATAATTGATTAGGCACGACAGTGCGATTAATTACCTGATAGAACTTAGGGTGAGCAAATTGATTATTCGCAAAGAGATTTGGTTTAATTGATTTGTGAACATATCAAACCTGAAATTAAGGCTGATTTATTCTTAGGGATTTGCAAAGAAATTTGGAATTCTGAAGTTTAGATTTAGATAGTTTTCGCAACGACAGTTGGTTAATTATACTCTAGTGATTTGAGTTCGAGAACCGTGCATAAGCTGAACCCTGATTAGCTAGTTTATTTTGCATTCATTGATTTCCTGAGAAATATCCCTGAACCTATCTGTCTCCCATTGAATTACAACTCGTTTACTGCTTACTGTTTTTTGTTTAATCTGAATAGTTTAGCTTGACTTGACACTATACAATTTATTGTGCGATTTCTCTGAGTTCTTGTGTTCTACCCCTGATATACTGCATCAACTGCTTTAGTACTGTTTAGGGTATTAATTTGAGCATATCAGTGTTGCATCAACCGATTCTGCTATTTTCTTCACGGTTCCATGCGTTTTTGCCCACGTAACTCCAATTTCTGTTAGACTCGATACAAACTTTGACTCGATAAAACATTTAAAAGGAACACTAAAACATGTGTTAGAAAACGACAAAAACCAAGCATATCAATTCCCCCAGACTTAGTCTTTTGCTTGTCCTCAAGCAAACAGAAAACTAAGCAAGACGAAAAAGTTTGAAAAATACGGAGACTCACACTTTCTTTAGAATTCTGCAATGACCATTACCTTAGTAATCCACGTGTTGCCAAACTAGCTCCGGATCGGACCGCCATGTACTTCTCTGCAAGCATCGCAGCCTCCCAGATTCAACTCATTGTTCCGCAAAATAATCCAAAGAGCTATCATTGATGGGTCTCATCAAGGATCATAATTCCAAGAACGTTCTAGATTTTTTCCCTTCCGATATCGTGACGAGACAACAACACAACCTTTGGTACTTTTTCCCTCCCCCAGACTTATTACTTTTTCCAACACAACCTTCCGATATCGTGACGAGACAACAACACTAGTTTTGCCACCAAATCCCCGGTTCATTTTAGTGTCACCCTTTTATTCTAAGGTCTAGGCGAATACTGGTATCCCGGGAAATTTTCCTAACCTCGCTTCCAACCTTAGTGTGATCGTCTCTTTCGAAGTAAAATAATGGGATCGATGGAAATTTTCCTAGCCATTTACTCGAAAGAAAATCATTTCATCTTTTCTGTTTTTATTTTAAATAAGGGAGAGGAGTACCATACTTTAACACGGTCGTCTCGTCATATACGAATGAGGAGTCAAGCTCTGAAGACACCAATCACGATGATGAGGTAAAAAGAAGAGAGCATAAATTAGCTCAAGTTTTTTGAATTTTTCTGGAAACATGGATGTCTCTGATTAGCCGGTCAACCCTTAGATTTTTCATTAGTCTGGTCTAAAACTAGCTCTGCAACAATGGTCACTTAGATGCAAATCACATAAAAATTCAAAGGTCGTGATCATAATCTCCAACAAGTTTTGACTCAATAAAACAAAATGACTCAAAGAAAACATCAAAATGACTCAAAAGGAGAAACAAAAGAAAGAAAATAGCGTTAGTAAACGACAAAGACCCTCCCCCAGACTTACTTCACACCGTCTCGGTGTGAAAATAAATCAAGAGCAAGGCCAAACAGACTCAAGAAAAATAAAATAAAAGAGAAGAGAAGAAAATAAAACTAAAGAAAACGTACCGGTGGGTTGCCTCCCACCCAACGCTTGCTTAAAGTAATTAGCTTGACTTGATAGCCTTCTAGGCGTGAGATGGATCATCGAGGGGAATGGTTTCTTCCCCATCCATTTCTATGTCAACGAGGTATGGCTTTAGGCGATGACCATTAACCACAAACTCATTTCCTGTAGTGCCAAGCAACACCACAGCTCTGTACGGTCTTACCTCCTTAATTGTGAATGGTTCGGACCATCTCGATCTCAACTTCCCTGGAAAAAGTTTAAGGCGAGAGTTGTAAAGCAAAACCTGATCATTTGCAGCGAAAATAAATCAAGAGCAAGACAAAATAGACTCAAAAAAAAAAATAGAATAGAAAAAAATAAAACTAAAGAAAACGTACCGGTGGGTTGCCTCCCACCCAACGCTTGCTTAAAGTCATTAGCTTGACTTTGATAGCCTTCTAGGCGCGAGATGGATCATCGAGGGGAATGGTTTCTTCCCCATCCATTTCTACGTCAGCGAGGTATGGCTTTAGACGCCGACCATTAACCACAAACTCATTTCCTGTAGTGCCAAGCAACACCACAGCTCAGTACGGTCTCACCTCCTTAATTGTGAATTGTCCGGACCATCTCGATCTCAGCTTCCCTGAAAAAAGTTTAAGGCGAGAGTTGTAAAGCAAAACCTGATCATTTGCAGCGAAGTTCCTGGGAATGATCTTCTTGTCATGATAGGCCTTGGTCTACTCCTTGTAAATCTTTGAGCTCTCATAGGCCATGTGACGAATGTTTTCTAGCTCGTGTAGTTGCATCGTCCTTTTTTCGGAGGCGGATTTGATGTCATAGTTCAGCAGCTTCACGGCCCATGCTGCCTTTTACTCGTGCTCCACGGGAAGATGGCATGATTTTCCATAGACCAGATGGAATGGTGTTGTGCCTAAAGGTGTCTTGTAGGCAGTCTTGTATGCCCAAAGGGCGTCATCTAGCTTTGTAGCCCAATCCTTCCTCATCGTGTTCACGGTCTTTTGCAGGATACCCTTGATTTTTGTATTGGAAATTTCGACATGTCCACTCGTATGCGGATGGTAAGGAGTGGCTACCTTATGCTTGACTCCATGCTTCCTCAAGAGCCCTTCAAAGACCTTGTTGATGAAATGAGACCCACCATCGCTTATCCCTACTCTAGGAACACCAAACCTTGGAAAAATCACAGATTTGAACATCTTCAGGACCACCTTTGCGTCGTTTGTTAGGCTAGCCAAGGCTTCAACCCACTTAGATACATAGTCGACTGCAACGAAGATGTATTCATTCCCATAGGATGATCAAAAAGGATCCATGAAATCAATACCCCACACATCGAACACTTCAATTTCCAAGATGAAATTATGTAGCATTTCATTCCTCATCTAATATTTCCCTACCTCTAACATGAACCACATTTGGAGATGAAGGCATGTGCGTCGCGAAACATAATCGGCCACCAGAAACCGGCTTGCAGAGCTTTGGACACTATCTTGAATGTGGCAAAGTGTCCAGCGTATTTCGAACCATGACAGTGGAAAAGAATACCAGGAATCTCCTCCTCTGAAACACATCACCAAAAGACACCATCCGAGCATTGCTTGTACACGTATGGCTCGTCCCAAAAATAGCGTATGATGTCTCTTGAGAACTTCTTCTTCTTGTTCCCAACGAAGCCATTTGGTTCTTTCTCTGCAGCCAAGTAGTTTGGTATCTCACCAAACCAATGAATTTCATGGAGGTTGGTGTGATGTGAAGATGTGTAGTAGTCATTTCTCCCAATACTGATCGCGTACACGTTCTCCTCAGGTAGGATGTCATCCAAGGGGGGTTTCATCAACTACCTGTAGCCTAGACAAATGATCTGCCACACCATTCTCGATCCCTTTCTTGTCTTTGATCTCCAGATCGAATTCCTGCAACAGAAGAATCCATCGCAAAAGTCTAGGTTTGGCATCCTTCTTCGTAAGTAGATACCTTAGAGCAGCATGATCAGTATGCACTATAACCTTAGACCCTACAAGATAAGATATGAACATCTCAAAGGCGAACACGATAGCAAGAAGTTCCTTCTCGGTCGTAGCGTACTTGCATTGTGCATCATTAAGAGTTCTTCTAGCGTAATAGATAACATGAAGCTTCTTGTCCTTACGATGTCCCAAAACAGCTCCTACTGCGAAGTCGCTAGCATCAGTCATTACTTCGAAAGGTAGGTCCCAATCTGGTGGTTGGATAATTGGTGCAGTGACAAGTGCTCCCTTGATCGTGTGAAAGGCCTCTAGACAGTCGCTGTCAAAATGAAACTTCACCTCCTTGCATAGCAACTGTGTCAAGGGTCTAGCAATCTTGGAGAAATCCTTGATGAACCTCCTGTAGAACCCGGCGTGTCCCAGAAAGCTTCTAATCCCCTTTGACCGAATATGGCGGCTGTAGACTGGTCATCACCTCAATCTTTGCCTTGTCCACTTCGATACCTTGTTCCGAGATTCGATGACCCAAGACAATCCCATCTCTGACCATAAAGTGGCACTTCTCCCAGTTCAACGCCATATGTTTTTCCTCTCAGCACTGTAATACCATGCACAAATTTGAAAGACAGACATATAAGGAGGAGCCATACACAAAGAAGTCGTCCATGAAAACCTCCATTATGTCCTCAATCAAGTCGGTGAAAATCGACATCATGCATCGCTGGAATGTTGTTGGGGCATTGCACAAACCAAATGGCATTTTGCGATAAGCGAAAGTTCCACAAGGACATGTGAATGTAGTCTTCTCCTGGTCGTCCGGGTGGATGGGTATCTGAAAAAAACCAGAATAACCATCTAGAAAACACTAGTAGGTGTGGTTAGTCAACCTTTCAAGCATTTGATCGATAAAAGGCAAAGAGAAATGATCCTTACAGGTAGCGCCATTCAACCTCCTATAATCATTACACATCCTATGCCATGTGACAGTTCTAGTTGGTAACAACTCATTTTTCTCATTTTTAACGACTGTCACACCACCTTTTTTTGGCACAACATGGATTGGGCTCACCCAAGTACTATTAGATATAGCGTATATGATGCCCGCCTCTAGAAGTTTCATTATCTCCTTCTTAACAACATCCTTTAGATTCAGGTTTAACCATCTCTGATGTTCTATCGAAGTCATTGATTCATCCTCTAGATGTATCCTATGCATGCAAATGCCAGGCAAAATCCCCGTGAGATCATCTAGTGAGTAGCCTAAAGCTCTACGATACTTTATAAGCTCACATAGAAGCAAAGCAGTTTCCACATTGTTCAACTCAGCACTAATGATTACAAGGTAAGTGGAATTAGGGCCAAGAAATGCGTACCTTAGCCCAGCTGGGAGTGTTTTGAGCTCGATCCTCGGAGCCTTCAACTCGCTCCACGGGTCAGCAGGAGGTGCAAGAAGATTGGCTGCTGGAGGTGTCTTTGCGGCTCCATCTAAATTGATGTACTCGACCATCTTCCCCATTGTCTGGCTTGCGTTCAGCATCTTAGCGTATCCGGTGCATCGTCACTCATAAACCCATTTTCACTCTCAGCCCTTGTCAAAATAGTCTCCAACGGGTCATCCACTAAAATCTCTTCAACCACTTCGTCGGAGATTTCTAGTGAGTCATCAATTGAGAAGGTATGACCGTCCATCATAGGCTTCTTCAGCATCTTATCCATCTCAAACTTCATGACAATGTCTCCCAGGTGGAGATCTATTCGCCCGTTCCTCACATCTATGATGGATCCTGCTGTACACAAGAAAGGTCTTCCCAAAATGAGAGGATCCTTTGGTTCTTCATCCAGCTGTAGAACCACGAAATCTGCAGGAACGAATGCATTGGCAATTCGCACATGTAGATCTTCAAGAACACCAATAGGCAGCTTCACGGAATGATCGGCAAACACTAGGGAGATCTTGGTTTGCTTAAACTTTGTGAATCCAAGACGCTTAGCCACAGAGTATGGCATTAGGTTTACGCAGGACCCAAGCACACATAAAGAGTAAGCAAAAGTCATTGCTCCAATCTGCACCGAGATGACAAATTTCTCGGGATCTCCTATCTTCTATGGCATTTTGTTCTGGAGGACAGCACTGCAATCCTTCGAGACCATCATAACTTTATCTTCAGTAGATACCTTGCTTGTTAGCAAACTCTTCATATTCTTCTTCAACGCTGGTATCATTTGAACTGCGTCAACAAGAGGAAGCTTCACCACGAGGTCATTAAGCATCTCCTTGCATTTAGCTTCCTCTAGATCCTTGCGCGATTTCCTATTACGGGTAGGGTATGGAACCTTTGGAGTGTAGACACGTGTAGGATGTAGTATATGTGGTTCATCTGCATCGCCCCCATCTGTGAAAACTTTCTCACTTGGGGTTGTTTTCCCGTCGACCTCCTCTGGTTCCATGATAATATCAGCATCTTTACTTTTCCTTACGACGGTTTCAAGTTCTTTTCCATTTCTGAGTGTGATGGCATTGACGAACTTATTTCTTGGATTCTGCTCTACCTTCCCTGGGAGAGTTCCTTGCGGCCTTTTGATAGCTTCAGCAGTCTGAGCAACTTGAGTATCTAGCTTCTTCACATGAATGCATACAGCTTCATACTTGCCTTTGAGATCATTGTACATGTTATCAACCTTGACATTGATCTCCTTAGCAGATTGTTGATTGAGCATAAGTTGTTGCATGAGAAGTTTCAACTCATCCAGAGAATCATTCGCGGAGCTCGCGGGTGCCTGGAATGGGATGTGTTTCGTTGTTTGGAAGGTGCTGAACGGTTGTTTCTGTTGAAACCCACCTTGAAACCTGTTCTGACCTTTGTACCCCTGAGAAAAACCTGAGGCGCCTGCGTTTTGCGCAAACTTCTTTCCATGTTGTTGAGTTTTCTAAGGGTAGGCTTGATCCTGTGGGTTTTCGACATTTGTGCTTATGTAGGACAAGTTCGGATGGTTCCTGTAATTCTGGTTGAAACCTTTGTTCTGCACATACCCCTGTCCACTAACGTAGTTCACCTCCTGCAGCTCGTCAATCTCTTCCTCAGCTAATCCTTGACAGAGAATCGCGTCTCCTGTCTCCTCGCAAGACTGCACACCCCTATAATTTCCCTTCAACAGCAAGTTCACCTTCGCAGTCAGCTCATCTATCTTCTGCGAGTCCATACCATTAACACGTTTAGATATGTCGTACTTAGGACATCGATTCCCAGAACTTGCAGCCAAGTTCTCTATCAACTGGTACACTCCTTCCTTAGTCATAGTCATGAAATCTCCATTGCAGGCAGCATTAAGGGCGTCCTTGTAGTCCCAATCAACTCCATCGTAGAAGATGCTTAGAATCTGCTCCTCCGAGTACCCATGTGAGGGCACTCTCTGCGGTACTCTCTGAACCTTTCCCGAGCTTCGCAAAAGAACTCTCCCACATGCTGCTGGAAAGCATTGATATTATTCTACAGTGAAGTTGTCTTGGATTTGGTGTAGAAGTGATCTAAGAAAGCAGCTCTGCATTCATCCCAAGTAGTCAGTTACCCAGCAGGGAGCGACTTCAGCCACCTTAATGCCTTGTCTGCCAGAGAAAAGGGGAAGAGCTTGCACTTGAGGTAATCAGCTGGTACTCCATTCGACTTGGAAGTGCTGCAAATCTCTTCGAAATTCTCAATGTGGTCCATTGGGTGCTCTGCAGACAAGCCATGGAACATGTGCTGCTTCACCAATGCAATCATCTGAGGTTTGATCTCATAATTTTGCCTAGTGATAGCTGGTGGACAGATGGCGGGAAAACGGCCAATTCCCCCATGAAGTATTCGGCTGCTGATTATTCATATATGAAGTTTTGATCCATACCAAAAACTATACGAACTACCTAATAATTTGAATTTCCTACATGAAATATTGAAATTTGGCAAATTTCACCAAAACCGTAAACGGCGTGAGTTTTCCGTCAACGCTTAATGACATGGCTGACACGTGGCACACCGGTTTGGTTCGTTTTTTTTTTTAATTCAACAGCCCCAAAACGACGTCGTTTTGGTGATTTTTTTTTTCTAAAAAATACCTTTTCTAGGATTTGATCTCAGAACCTCAAAGCCAAAAATCCAACACTCTACCAACTGAACTAGGCATGACCAAAATGGAACCATAACCGTATTTCGAACCGTAACCGTACCGTTTTCAAACCGTAACCAGACCGTAACCGTGTCAGACGGTTAAAAACCGTAACCGTTAACCGTAAAAATATATTAGTTATGGTTAAAAAATTTATTAACCGTAACCGTTAATTAACCGTAACCGTATCAAAACCGTTGGTTAACTGCAAGGTTAAACCGTAAAATTTTAACCGTAACCGTTTTAAAAATAAAATTATATATACTAATAATTATAATTAGTTATGTAAAATTAAAAATTCAAAGAAAATTATATGTTAACAATAGCAAATGCAAATCTAACAAATATAAATATTAATTAAAACTTAAATGTGCTAGACTAATTAATATTTTTCTAACAAATATAAAAAATATTTTAACAAAACAGTTTTATGAAGAAATATACTCCCTCTGTTTCACAATGTTTGATTTTCTGAATATTGCACATGAAATAAGCAGCAATAAATGCTCAATTATTTGTTGTTTTATTTCTATAAAAGAGTTTATTATCTTCTTCTCGATTACATTTTTCTCCCACGTTCTTAACAAAAAATCATCAATAACCATAAGAGATTTAAGCAAGACAAGAAAATATACATAGAAAACCAAAAGAAAAATATAAACAAACCAACAAAAAATTAGAAAAAGAATATTAATAAATTTTTTATTTTTTATTATTCTAGTTTATCAAATTTATAATTATTTAATTATAAATCATGACATTAACCATTTATTGTTATCATGTAACCGTAACCGTATCTAACCGTAACCGTATTAACCGGACTCGTATTTAACCGTAACCGTTTTAATCGTACATTAAAAGGGTAAGGTTAAGGTTAAAAAAAAATATAACCTTAACCGCATTAACCGTAACCGTGGTCATGCTTAAATTGAACTAGACAAATTTTCTGAATATAATTATCAAATAATGTTTATATTGATATTCGGTTTGCGTATAATATTTGCGTGCAATATAATCAGGCTGTCTTCTCAATCCAGTTCCAGGTCATTGATTGTTTCTCTTTCCAGATCCAGATTTCTGATTTTTTTTTGTTTATCGTTTTTTTGTTGTTGTGATGTGCGTGGTGCTGATTCAATTTTCAGGGTTTGAGAATGTAAACCGGAGAAATTGATGAAGACCAAAGTATTGCGTTGGTTGGATTAAACCGGAAGTGGAAGAAAGGTTTTATTTTTAAGGGGACTTGAATGCAAATATAGCAAAGTCTTATCATCTCCTTCGTTGTAACAGAAACGGGATAATCCCAAAATCACCATTGTTGTAATGCTCTGAGCTTTGAGCTGAGATACTTCTCTGATAGTGGATTGCCGGATTGAATCGGCCCCAGACGTAGGCTTAATCTTATCGATTAAGTTGAATTGGGTTAACAATTGTGTTCGTATTCTTTCTCTTATTCTTGCTTTCGATTTCAGAAATTGTCAAATTGAGATTCGATTGTGTGAGAGATTGTGAGGATTTGAGGTCGGGTTTCGTTTGATACTTAGGCGAATCGTAACATTTTTGGGTATGATTTGTATCGGTTTCGGGGTTTCATAAGCTGATTTTTGCTGGATCGAGAGTCGAGAGCTTCAGTTTTCTTCAATCTGTTTTTTTTTTATATTAGAAGGTTGAGGATTTCTCAGGTGGGGATTCGAGAGAATTAGGGTTTTCCGATTGGGGGTTTCTTGATATTTGTATCCCCTAATAGTTTTTTGGAGATCCAGGGTTGGCTCAGTAATGGTTGGTCTCTTGCCATCTCTATTTGTAATTAGTGTCTTGTTCGTCCAGAGACTCGGTTTCTTCTATATTGGCGTATAAAAAAAATATCCATTATAAACATTATTTGATAATAATATTCAGAAAATTTGTTAGTTCAGTTTGTAGAGGGTTGCGTTTTTGGCTTTGAGGTTTTGAGATCAAATTCCAGAAAATGTATTTTAAAAAAAAAAAATCACCAAAACGACATTTGGGGCTATTGAATTTTTTTAAAAAAAATCGACCAAATCACAAACCGAACCAAACCGGTGTGCCACGTGTCAGCCACGTCATTAAGCGTTGACGAAAAACTCACGCCGTATACGGTTTTGGTGAAATTGGCCGAATTTCAATATTTCATATAGGAAATTCAAATTATTAGGTAGTTCGTGTAGTTTTTGGCATGGATCAAAACTTCATATATGAATAATCAGCAGCCGAATACTTCATGGGGGAATTGGCCGTTTTCCCGACAGATGGCAGCTTTGTTCTGGTAAAAGGCATGCAGCGTGTCCAGGTCCTCGATGGCAAGCTGCTGCGGCAGTTGCTGCTGTTGTTGCATCTGCTGCACTTGCTGTCATAACCTCTAAAGCTCGACAGCTGTAGCATTCTGTTGATTGTAATTATCATCGTCCATGATGACGGGATTCGATCTTGCTCTTATGTTTGTTCGTTCTAAGCTTGCTAGCTATTCGTTGCTGAGCTCGCGAAAGTTTTCGGATACCTTGCTTCTAGTAACTCTACTCAGCTTTTCTGTTGGTTACCTGAAACGCACAAAAGAAGAAGGTAGAATATGTTAGTAAATCTTAGACTAAATTTCAAATTCAGAATTGAAGGTAACACTATTGGTCCCCGACAACGGCGCCAAATTGATTTCAGTGCTTTCACTAAGTCAATTAATATTAAAGTTCACACTACCGCAATCATAACGGTTGTCAATGCAGTACTTTAGGATCGAATCCACAGATGACCAAGATTACACTATAATTCTCACAATTATGAAACTAAGCTAAGACAAGATTATGGTTGGTTTTTGGAAAAGTAAACAAAGTAATTAAAACAAGGTAAATTCAATAAAGGAAAAAGCGTTAGGTCAAGGGTTTATTCTCAGGAATCCAGAGATCACGAATCAGACAACTATTAAGGGAATGATTAAACAAAAGTTTCAAACTCAAACATAAATACCTAACCAATCCACTTCCGTGGCATTGATTAATAAACCTAGCAACCTAAAATCCTAACTTCCGTTGGCATAGAATTCTAGGTCAGCATTAACGAGCATGTTCTATATATTCACGAATCGCCTTAACATCAACTTCCGCAGGCTAAGGACAGTTCTCTCGCTTATGTTCTTTCTAGCAACCTACGACACTTCCGTGGTATAGATTAAGCCCTAGTTCAGAGACTAATCGGTCAACTCAAGCCTAAGCAATAAACACAACAATAAGCGAAAACCACAAAAGATAAATCCATATTTGTGTCTAATTCAATGATTCATGGATCCCCTTGAAACCCTAAACCTAACTATGGAATTACTCAGACATGGAAACGGAGAACAAGCAAAGAAATGAAGAACTCATAATATAAATCAAGAGAGAAAAGGGTTTAGAATTCTTCTCAATTGATGCAGAGATTCTTCTCCAAATCTTACAATGATCAAGAGCAAAAAGTATTAATAGAAAATAAAGCGTAGCCATCAAAGAGGCTAAAAATAGAGTATATATAGGTCTTGGATCGAATTAGGTCAAAATACGCAGTTGCTAGGGCAAAACAGAAAAATCAGAAGTTTCATTTTTCTTCTCGTCAGCCTGCATCGACAGATGCACTCCTTGCATCGGTCGATTCTTGTTTCTCTGGCCATGCTCCATCGATCGATGCACTCCTTGCATCGATCGATTCTGGTTTCTCGGGCCGACTTGCATCGACCGACTTCATCCTTGCATCGGTCGATTCTGAACTCTCTGATGGTATTGCATCGGTTGATGCACTCTTTGCATCGATCGATGCTGGATTCTCGGGGTCTGTTGCATCGACTGGCTGCATCGACCGGCTTCATTCTGCATCGGTCAATTGGGAATCTTCTGATGGTGTTGCATCGGTCGATTCTGCTCTTTTCTTCACGGTTCCATGCGTTTTTATCCACGTAACTCCAATTTCTGCCTTAGACGCCTTTTTACCTTCGATAACTAAATAAAGGACTAAAAGACTCTAAAAACGAACTTTGACTCGATAAAACATTTAAAAAGAACACTAAAACATGTGTTAGAAAACGACAAAAACCAAGCATATCAATTACACTTTTCGTTGAATACATAATTTACTTGTGCAAATATTTACTATACTTAAAGAAGAAGCATATGGTATCAGAGCCAAGACATTTTGCTATGTATATGTTATATGTTTTAAAAGCTATTTTACTTATAACATTTTCGAACAAAAGATATTGTGCTAAAGCTAATCTTAGGTCTCTTGTTAAAAGCTTTCTACCAGAACCTTGTCAAGAGCGTCGTCAACGTAGGTCTTCCATGAGATATCTCTTAAAGGCAGTGAGATCGTTGGTAAGCCACAGTTCCGTCCTCGATAAGTCCGAGTTAGTTTGCATGTTACATTGAGTCTAAGTAGAGTCTAAAGCATGACATCTCTAGTTAGGAAGTGGTTTAAGTCTAAACATGCTTCTTCTTCAGCATCTCAAAAAAAAAAAATTAATTCAAGAGAAATAAAATCAAAAATTGCAACTTCTAATCAAGAAATATCACATGATCAATTACCTCATGTTAATCCATAAAATATATATCAAATAGGAACTTTTGATTTTAAAAATGCATATTCAATAAAAGAATATGACCAAACTCTATCATAAAAAATGAATTTTAAGAAATTAAATTAGTTCCTTCTATAACATTAGAAAGGATGGTAAAAGATATAGACAAAAAGTTATTTACATATTTGCCATTGTAGAATTAAAACTCATAAAGAGAAATTTAAATGAACCATGCATAACTAGGATAAGTCCATACAAAAGTTCAGTTTAGAGAGTACCAAATTTGCATGGCTTCACTAGTAATGTTCCTTGAGTTATCGCTGATTTAGTGGACACATACCATATCAACTCTGCCAAGTCCAAAATCCGACCCGATTTCCCTCGGGTCGACCCGGTTCGAACACTTTGTGTATTTATGCAAATTTTAGACATTTCTAAACCTAAGCTTTTTTTTCCCTAGAGTTGAGTTTTATCCCAAACTCTTCCTAATATGATTTTGGATGGATCTTCATCATTCATGCCACACTAGTGAAGGATTCTTCAACCTATCTTTATATTATCTTTCTTTTATTCTTGTTCTTTATCTTTAGATATGTCTCTTTTTCCCTTGTGTTCTTCCTTATTCTTCATGTTTAGGCTTTAGACCCATTTTTGTTGGATTTTGCTTGATTTTGATGATTTGGTAATTGATTGTTGATGCTTAGGACTAGATAAACATCTATTCTCATGTTAGGAAGGATCTTAATTAATGCTAGGATTGAATTGAAAACTCATTTCTATAACTTAGCCATTTCATGCACACAAGGTGTTCGATGAAATGTCTAGAAAACTTCTAAGCATGCTTTTCATATCTAAGTGATCGGTGGATGCTGACTTTAGGATGAATTGTTGACTAAAATGGACTTGTGATAAATTATGGACTACATGGTTGGTGTTAAAGTTTGAATTGGCTCTTAACATCAAGGTTGATCTCCAAATGTTCAAAGAAAAGGAAAAGAAGCCAAAAATATGGCTAAAGCATCAAAGTGATGAGGATGGAGACAAAGCAAAAGAAATCAACAAGAAGAGGTGAAAGAAGTGAGGTGAAAGCACCATACCATGAATCAAGAAAGAAGAAGAAAATCCCCCAAGTGAAAGAAGACGATGAAAACGTGTGGAAGAATAAGGTAAAAAGCCTTATGGAATAAGGGTAGCCTAGATTGGGGTTTTATGGGTAGAATTGCTAGGTGAGACATTTCTTTTAGGCAATGGGTAGATGTAAATCTATCCTTGTATGCATATATTGCTCTTTATTCTTAGCATTTTGCTAAAGCTTACCCATTCATTGAGAGATCCCTTGCATCGGAATAAGCCCATACATTTGAGATAATCTTAATCTCAAGACCTTCACCCTAGCCAAATGAATTCACTTGTCTTGCATAAACATGATTCACTTGAACGATTTAATGAATGTCAAAGGATTGGATGAAATGATTGCTTGTGTAGGTCGATGCTTGAGTTTGATTCGTGTATGGAAGGATATGGCTAGCTCATTTTGAGTAGACTTGTTTGATCGCATCTTGAAGCTAGTAACTTGGCAATTGAATTTGAACTTTTTCGATGATGTTGTGGATTTGAGCTCTCATTTCAACCTCTCTCCCTTTCTTGTTTCCTAATTTTTTTTCTTGAGGACAAGCAAGGAAGTAAGTTTGGGGGAGTTGATATTCATATATTTTACATGTTCTAGCATACATTTTTTTTTTTTTTTTTTGGATCAATGTTAAATTATATTCAAACCCGAAAAAAATAACGTTTCTACATCTTAGATGCGAGCTTATAAGTTAAAGAATGCTAAAACAACAAGAGGAGTCAGTTGTTGTTTCGATCTTTATCTTGTTCTAGCGTACATTTTACTTAGAGTTTTGTGCCATTTGCATGCATAATCACGGTTTTGTCTTGCATTTAGGTCTCATTTAGAGTTTAGGTCATTTGCATTAGGTCCTAGTGAGTTCTTGCATATTTTGGAGTCTATTTTAGGTGTTTTTGAGAACATTTGGGGACATGGAGTTGAAACCGTCCGGACATGGACAAGGAGAAGGAAGAGTTCACCCAAAGCGTCTCAAAGATGTGGCTGGATGAGAACCTTCCGGCCTGATTCAGCTTCAATGATCTTCATAGAAGTTGTAGAGGAGTGAGTTAAATGTTCATAGAAGCTAGATTCATGTCATTCCAATAAGCGGTTCAGGAGATTCGAGTGATTTATTGAAGACATGTCACTGTCGGAAAATGCAGAGGCAGTCCGAAGCAGCTGAAAGATCATGTCGGAGGGAAGCCTTCCCTTGCCCAGTTTAATCTGAGCTCTTGATGAAAGTCATGCAAAGTTGAGTTAGCTTTCTAACGCGAGAAGATTCAGCTCATTATGTGTAATATTACAGGAGTTATCGCTGATTTAGTGGACATATATCAACTCTGCCCAGTCCAAGATCCGACCCGATTTGCCTCGGGTCGACCCGGTTCGAACACTTTGTGTATTTATGCAAATTTTAGACATTTCTAAACCTAAGCTTTCTTTTCCCTAGAGTTGGGTTTTATCACAAACTCTTCCTAAGATGATTTTGGATGGATCTTCATCATTCATGCCACTCTAGTGAAGAATTCTTCAACCTATCTTTATATTATCTTTATTTTATTCTTGTTCTTTATCTTTATGTCTCTTTTTCCTTTGTATTATTCTTTGTTCTTCATGTTTAGGCCTTAGACCCATTTTTGTTGGATTTTGGATTTTGCTTGATTTTGATGATTTGGTGATTGATTGTTGATGCTTAGGACTAGATAAACACCTATTCTCATGTTAGGAAGGATCCTAATGCTAGGATTGAATTGAAAACTCATTTCTAGAACTTAGACATTTCATGCACACAAGGTGTTCGATGAAATGTCTAGAAAACTTCTAAGCATGCTTTTCATATCTAAGTGATCGGTGGATGCTGACTTTAGGATGAATTGTTGACTAAAATGGACTTGTGATAAATTATGGACTACATGGTTGGTGTTAAAGTTTGAATTGGCTCTTAACATCAAGGTTGATCTCCAAATGTTCAAAGAAAAGGAAAAGAAGCCAAAAATATGGCTAAAGCATCAAAGTGATGAGGATGGAGACAAAGCAAAAGAAATCAACAAGAAGAGCTAAAAGAAGTGAGGTGTAAGCACCATACCATGAATCAAGAAAGAAGAAGAAAATCCCCCAAGTGAAAGAAGACGATGAAAACGTGTGGAAGAATAAGGTAAAAAGCCTTATGGAATAAGGGTAGCCTAGATTGGGGTTTTATGGGTAAAATTGCTAGGTGAGACATTTCTTTTAGGCAATGGGTAGATGTAAATCTATCCTTGTATGCATATATTGCTCTTTACTCTTAGCATTTTGCTAAAGCTTACCCATTCATTGAGAGATCCCTTGCATCGGAATAAGCCCATACATTTGAGATAATCTTAATCTCAAGACCTTCACCCTAGCCAAATGAATTCACTTGTCTTGCATAAACATGATTCACTTGAACGATTTAATGAATGTCAAAGGATTGGATGAAATGATTGCTTGTGTAGGTCGATGCTTGAGTTTGATTCGTGTATGGAAGGATATGGCTAGCTCATTTTGAGTAGACTTGTTTGATCGCATCTTGAAGCTAGTAACTTGGCAATTGAATTTGAACTTTTTCGATGATGTTGTGGATTTGAGCTCTCATTTCAACCTCTCTCCCTTTCTTGTTTCCTAATTTTTTT
>PKML01043506.1:59161-91417 GCA_002933935.1 Eutrema yunnanense | reverse complement strand
TTTTTATCTTCCGGCTGGTAGGAAGACATGTTGGTTTGACTGTCACAGAAGATTTCTTCCTGCAAGTCATTCGTTACGGAAGAATAAAAAAAACTTTTTGAAGGGAAAGCACGCATTGAACGACTACCCACCACAATCTTTAACTGGCGAACAAGTTTTATATGAGCGTATAAGGCATGCAGAACCACCCTAAACATCTGAAGTCAGTGGAAATGGTCATGAAAATAAAGTGGACGGCTATGGAGAGTGGCATAATTGGCATAAAGAAAGCATATTTTGGGAGCTACCGTACTGGACCGATCTGACGCTACGACACAATCTTGATGTGATGCATATCGAGAAGAATTTTTTCGATAACATCATGTATACTGTTATGAATGTTAAAGACAGATCAAAAGATACAGTAAAGTCAAGATTAGATATTGCAAAATTTTGTTCTCGGAAAGATTTGCATGTAGATGATCGAGGGAGAACTCCATTTCCTATTTGGCGATGACTTCAAAAGCGAAAGAAAGCTTACTACAATGGGTCAAACATGAGGTTAGATTCCCCGATGGCTATGTAGCAGATTTAGCTAATTGTGCAGACATCAACGTTGGAAAGCTCTCAGGAATGAAAAGTCACGAGGGCCATGTATTTATGGAACGATTACTTCCGTTTGTCTTTGCAGAACTTCTGCCGCGGAACGTGTACCTTGCATTATCTGGTATATATATATATATATATATATTATCATATATGTTTCACTTATATATATATATATATATAACTTATATGATTTTAATATTGTCGTAGGGATTGGAGCATTTTTTCGTGACTTATGTAGTAGATCATTGGATCAAACCCGCCTCAAAATTCTGAAGGATAACATTGTCATGATTTTGTGTAATTTGGAAAAAATCTTCCCACCTTCTTTCTTTGATGTGATGGAGCACCTACCAATACACCTACCTTACGAAGCGGAGATTGGTGGTCCTGTGCAATATAGGTGGATGTATCCCTTCGAAAGGTTTTTTAAACGTTTAAAAGGACATGCGAAGAACAAAAGATAGAGAAAGAACTGGTTATATTGCAGCAAACAGTTGATGATGGCCTCACGGATACAATTGATGAAATCATAATTGATAGTTTAGTCGAGGGAAATAATCCTTATGAAGAAATTGATTTTGAAATCGAAGACCAAGAAGCTGAGGACGAATTTCGTTTTAATTTATCATCTTCCGATGATGAAGATGAGGAATTTGAATAAAACTTTACTTTATATCTCTGTAATAAATTTTGTTGGTTTAAAAAAAAATATATCATGTATGTTTTGTAATATAATTATCATGTATAATTCTCATGTATAATAACTTTGTAATATAATTATCATGTATTATTATTGTCTATGTGTTGTTACAAAGAGTATTTATATATTAGTAAATGTTAACAAATAACGAATAATCGTAATGGCACTTTGGTTACACACCTAGTTTGTGGATCACATATCTGTGGTTCGAAACTCATTGAAAACAATTTTTCAACAATTTTCTAATTAATCAAAAAAGAGGCTTTATAAATTATAGTTAACGTATTTAAATACCGAATGATCGTAATGGCATTTTGGTTACACAGCAAGCTTATGTTTCAGAGTTCTGCGGTTCGAAACTCTGGAAAACAGTTTTTCTACAATTTTCTAAGTAGTCACAAAAGAGTCTTAAAATACCCACTAATTTGCGACCATTTTCTGACGGACACCTGAAAATGTGACTGATTTGCTACTGTTTAGCAACTACCCTCTATATTTTTCAAAACACCATCAATATAGAATTGTAAATATGTTAATTTGTACGTTTTACATAGATTTGAACTTATAAATACACTGATTCATGATAACAGAGAAAAACATATAAATTCTAATATTTTTAAACTTATGGTTGTATATTTTCATAACATGTAGTAAATACATATAAGTTTTATATGAAATGATTTAGTAATATATAATTTTTTACAAATTTTCAACATTTCTTAGTTTACTGTTTAAATAGAGAAATTTAGAGTTAGGATTAGTCAAAGAATTAAAAAATCATCATATTTTTATTAAGAATGATTGAAATTTTAGGGTTTAAGGTATATTTTTAAGAATAGTCACAAAACAGTCGCAATTTGCGACCATTTTGCGAATTTTTCATCAATTTAATATGTAGTCACAAAAGAGTCTTAAAATACCCACTAATTTGCGACTACTTCCGGACCAACACCTGAAATTGTGACTGATTAGCTACTGTTTAGCAACTCCACTCTACTTTTTAAAAAAAATTCCAAAATATAGAATTGTAAATATGTTAATTTGTACTTTTTACATAGATTTGAACTACTAAATACACTTATTCATGATAACATACATAAAACATATCAATCCCCATATTTTAAAATTTTAGTTGTATATTATCATTAGATGTAGTAACTACATATGTGTTTTATATGAAAAGATTTAGAAATATATAAAATTTTCAAAATTTACTTAACATTTCTTAGTTTACTCTTTAAATAGAGAGTTTAGTGTAAAAATTATTTAAAAAATTATTGTTTAGTCATATTTTTATTAAGAATGATGGAAAGTTTAGGGTTTAGGGTATAAGTTAAAGAAGAGTCACTAAATAGTCGCTACTTGTGTCCATTTTGTGACCCTTTTGCGACCAACTCAAATTTAATAATTTTTTTGGTGAAATAACACGCAGCAATTTATCCCTCTTTTTTTTTATTTTGC
Source organism: Eutrema yunnanense (assembly GCA_002933935.1). NCBI lineage: Eukaryota > Viridiplantae > Streptophyta > Magnoliopsida > Brassicales > Brassicaceae > Eutrema > Eutrema yunnanense. Next base: position 88,668 of record PKML01043506.1, on the reverse strand, counting down.
GACTCTTTCGCGACTCTTTAGAGACTGCTTCGTGAAACTCTAAATGAAACTATTTCTCTTCTTTGTCTCTTATCTTCCATTCCCCGAAACCCCTCTCTTTCAATCGCTCTCACTCTCCGATCCTCCTCTCCGAATATATCTCTCTCTCGATATCCGAAGATAATGCCTGTGACGGGAAAGACAAGTAGAGGCCGCGGCACCGGCAAAGGCCGCAGTGACGGCAAAGGCCGCGGTGACGGCAAAGGTCGCGGTGACGGCTCGTCTTCTCACGCCTCCAACCGATCCTCTGATGCGACAGTATCCTATTCCCAGACATCTAGACCATCTCTTCCAGCCCAATATCCACCGACGACACAACCGCAAACCTCTAATCAACAACCGCAAGTAGCCAATGTACAGCCCGAAATCGCGATTCAACAACCGCAAACCTCTAATCCCCAGTCACAAGCTCCTCCTTTTCACATTCAGCAGCAGCAATCGCATCCTTATCTGTTTCCCCAACAACAACTGCCGCAATTTCAGATCCTAGAGCATCTCAATCCGCNATTGTTTAGTCATATTTTTATTAAGAATGATGGAAAGTTTAGGGTTTAGGGTATAAGTTAAAGAAGAGTCACTAAACAGTCGCTACTTGTGTCCATTTTGTGACCATTTTGCGACCAACTCAAATTTAATAATTTTTTTGGTGAAATAACACGCGGCAATTTATCGCTCATTTTTTTTATTTTGCGACTCTTTCGCGACTCTTTAGAGACTGCTTCGTGAAACTCTAAATGAAACTATTTATCTTCTTTGTCTCTTATCTTCCATTCCCCGAAACCCCTCTCTTTCAATCGCTCTCACTCTCCGATCCTCCTCTCCGAATATATCTCTCTCTCGATATCCGAAGATAATGCCTGTGACGGGAAAGACAAGTAGAGGCCGCGGTGACGGCAAAGGCCGCGGTGACGGCAAAGGTCGCGGTGACGGCAAAGGTCGCGGTGACGGCAAAGGTCGCAGTGACGGCAAAGGTCGCGGTGACGGCTCGTCTTCTCACGCCTCCAACCGATCCTCTGATGCGACAGTATCCTATTCCCAGACATCTAGACCATCTCTTCCAGCCCAATATCCACCGACGACACAACCGCAAACCTCTAATCAACAACCGCAAGTAGCCAATGTACAGCCCGAAATCGCGATTCAACAACCGCAAACCTCTAATCCCCAGTCACAAGCTCCTCCTTTTCACATTCAGCAGCAGCAATCGCATCCTTATCTGTTTCTCCAACAACAACTGCCGCAATTTCAGATCCTAGAGCATCTCAATCCGCAGCAGATACCGAATAATCCTCCTCCTCCTCCTCCTAATGATCCAGAGCAACAACCGGACTACCAACAACTGTTAGATGATTTGTTGGCCCTTCCTAGCCGAGAACATCTAACAGTTTTGAGTCCACATCCTCTTCCCGAGGTTCAAAACACATGGTAAAGTCTTCCTTTCATAAAATTGTGGTTGCTGGATTGATTTGTGGTTGCTGGATTTATTTGCTTGATAGATAGTTACTGGATTGATTTGTGGTTGCTGAATTGATTTGCTTGATAGATAGTTGCTGGTTTGATTTTGTAGGCTTTCATTGAAATAAATAGTATTGCTTGGATTGATAGATAGTTGCTGGTTTGAATCAGTATTGGCTCACCTCAGATTATTGAATCCGCTGATTTAGCTGGAAGTCTAGGTCTCTGCGTGTCTCTTAACCAATCTGGTTTAGTGATTTAATTCAATGTGTTGTTGTTTCTGTCTCTTCAGTTGTGTTAGGTCGATTTTTTGGTGTGATAGATCTTCAAGTACTGCTTCAGTTTGTTGTTGGATCGAGTCTATGGAGTCTGATAGTTCAAAATCGTTTTACAAAAAAACTGCACTTTGTGTTTTCATTCTATTATTAGTGTTAACAGTTCATGTCTCATTAGTTTAGTGAGCTAATTCAAAGTTCTTAATAATCTGGTACATGTAAAATACTATAGCTAAGTGTAAATTGTGTATTTGTTTCTAATTCAAACAATCTGCTTTTTGTTTGTGGATTTTCATTTAACAGGTTTAACCGAGACAAAGGAAAACTGTCTCGAGTCATTGCTAGCATATTTCGGAGGAAGTTTGATGGTCCGTACTATAGCTGGCGCAAAACCCCTATAGACATTCAAGAGAGATACTTCAGAACGTTTGCGGTAAGAGTCTTTATATAGTTTTCATTGTTTTCATTGTAAGTGACATATAAAATGATACTTACCATTATTGTATTATGTAGCGGAAGTACAACTGGGATAGCGGGATTACCGATCTGGTCAAAGCAGGCTTCTTGAAGAGAGCCAAAAAACGGATGAAAGGTATCGTTAGTCAAGCTAAACACAAAGGTGAGAGACCACCTTGGATTGGCGAGACGCTTTGGGCTGAAATGTCGGCTCATTGGGACAGTCCGGATGCTATTGAGAGGAGCTCTATTGCGACACAGTGTCATAACTCTGACCGTGGCGGTCTTGGTCCCCACAAGCACGTATCCGGCCAGAAATCGTACCTGCAAATTAAACAAGAAATGGTAAAACGTTTTCTGTTTATTTTATATATTGCATTTCAGTTTTTTAATATGTTTTTGTATCGTTATAGGAGGAAGCATTAGGGCGCCCTGTCTCGCTTGGAGAAGTGTTTATCAAAACACATACAAGAGCAGATGGAAGTTTTGTTGATCACAAAGCTAAAAAAGTAGCTGAGACTTATGACAAGAACATCGAAGAGATGATGTTACAAATGGAGGTCGATGGTTCTGCAACTTCAGAGAATTCTTCTCAACATTCTACTCATCGCACCCTCACCATTGAGGAAAAGAATGACATCTTTCTTAAGGTATTTTCTGTTTTCTGGTTTTGAGTTTTATTTTTTTTTGGTCGATGGTTATGTTAGATGCTGTATACTGTTTTTTTTTTAGTTTCCATGAGGTTTTGAGTTTGCATTGGTTCTGTTTGTTGCTGTGTATATTGTGGTCTGTCTGTTTTTTTGAGTTTGCATTGAGTTTGCATGAGGTTTTTTTGAGTTTGCATTGTAAACCGAATAAGTATGTTTGCTGTGTATTTTGTTATGTCTGTTCAGCAAACAAAACTTGAATTCTTTCAGTTTGTTCATTTTTTTGGCTGAATTGGTTGATTGATGATTGAGTGATTGAATTGGTTGTGATTCATTTGGTGTTTTTGTGTTTTGTTTTCCAAGTCTACTAAAACCGATGAGAAAGGAAATGCTTTTGGACTTGGCGAGCTTGGCGAGTTGTTCAACAACGGGAAAAGCAAAGAAAGTTATGCAAGCTCTTCATCATCGATTTTAGAGATGCAAAGCCAACTTCAAGCTACAAATCAGAAGATCGCTGAACAAGAAGCGGAAAATGCTCGACGTGATGACGAGCAACGACTTGCTCAATCTCGGATCTCAAGCTTGGAGGCGTACCTCAAGAAAAATGATCCCGCGTTTGCATCGTTTGTGGCTTCTCAAGTAGCCACCCCAGCCACCGCAGCAACCACCACACCAGCCACTGCAACAACCACCACACCAGCCTCTGTACCAGCCACCGCAGGAACCATCAGACCAGGCACAAACGGTTCTTCAATCTCTCCCTCTTAGCTTTGTTTTTGTTTGTAAACGATGCAAACGTTTGTAGCTTTGTTTTTGTTGATTCATCAATGTTTTGTTTTGGATATTGTAAGTTTTTTGTATAAAAAAACCTATGTTTGAATGATTTTTATGATTTTAGTTTTTTTTAGATTCTGGATTTGAATGTACAGGATTGATCTGCGACAAACATTTGCGACCAACAAGACAAGAACAAACAGAGTGGCAAATTATTTGCTAATACGCGACGCTTTTGCGACTGATTTGTTAACAAGTAGTCTTAAATCAGTCGCAAAAATTTGCGACCACTTTAAGACCATCTTAAAACAGTCGCAAATCTACGACTACAATACCGTCCTTAATTAGTCTCGATAAAACGACTCCTGAGTCAGTCGCAAATCTACGACTAAAATACCGTCCTTAATTAGTCTCGATAATACGACTCCTGAGTAAGTCTGAAAAGAGTCGCAAAAATAACGTAGTCACTATATAGTCGTTAATAAACGACCAATACTTTCAGTGTCAATTCAGTCGCTTATTAACGACTAAAATATGTAGTCACAAAGTGGTCGTTAATTTGCGACCATTATGCGACTACTTTATTTTGCGACCAAAAATTTGCGACCAAATATTTGCGACCACTTTTAATAGTCTTACATGAGTCGTAAATACAGTTTTTGCGACCGTTTTGGGACTCTTTTGGGAGTCGCAAAAACTGTGTTTTCTTGTAGTGTTAGATGATGATGATTTAGGTTGATTCTTGTTAGGTCCTTCACTTAGGTTGACCTTAAAGCTAGTATTGGATTGAGAGATCAAAGCTAGAGCTTAAACATTTCACGTCGATAGACGCCGATAGGTGTTCGATGAAATGCTTGAACCAAATCTTTTGTGAGCTTTTCATACCTAGCCAATGAGAGTTGATGTCTAGGGTAATTAGTGAACTAAGTAGGATTGGAGATTAATGCTTGTTAATCATCTTATCACAAACGATGGTTTGTTCTTGATTTGGTGATTAACAAAGTGATTAGTGCCACGAGAGTGGATTAGTCATAATTGTGAATTACATGTTCTAGGATAGTGTTTAATGCAATCTTTGTCATCATTATTTGATTGTTAATCATTCATTTGATAGTTCATTCCATGATCCAACACTTATATCTTTTGTTTTCTTTCTTGCATTTGTTTCTTTTCCCATAAACATAAAAACCCAAAAACATTTGCTCTAGCTTAGGAAGATTCATGTATTCTTAGTGATTCAATCTTAACATCTTTGGTTCGATACCTCTTATACTACCTAGTATTTAGAGTAATTGATATGAGCTTAACACAAAAATATAACTATCAATTTGGCGCCGTTTCCGGGGAGGTTTAGCATTGATCATTAGGATTTTGATTCTTCTTGAGACTAGAGCTTTTTATTTTCTTTTGTTGATAATCTTTTCACTTCTCTTGTGATTTTCATGAAGGGAGCGACAATGAGGAAGCAACCGTCAAGCTAGTGACGTTAAATGCGCCCTTGGGGACCTCCCCAAGCCTATCCATTGTCGAGCTTGAGACACAAAACAAGCAATCAATAAAGGTCTCTTAGATCCAAGGTAGTGGTTAAGGAGGGTTTGAGCAACAACGTGTCACACTCCTCTCTTCACCATCTCCATTCCGCTAATCTCACTCCTCCTTTGTAAGTATCTCTTTTCCTTTTGAGTCTTTGCATTTCATCTTTTGTTTTTGGTCTCTTTCTTGAATTTTTTTCACACCGAGACGTTGTGATTTAAGTTTGGAGGAGGGACCGGTGTCTAATCATGTGTTTGGTGATCTTATTTTTCTCTTTGCATACTTGAGTCTCATGCATATCATGCATCCACAAAAAATTGAAAATTTTGAACATAAAAAGAAGCATCTAGTTGCATCTCATGTTAAGATTGAGTCTATAGTTGCATATAGGTTGCATTTGCATTTGCATTGAGAGCAATTATGTGATTTCCATGTGTAATATCATTCTAAGAGCTTGGCTCATTGCCATCGTTGTTAGTTGTTTGATGCTTTTGATTGAGTTTGAAATCAAGCATGAACCATATTTTGATCTCATGTTTCATTACTCATGTCTTGGCTAAAACAAGTTTTGATTTGATTCCAATCCTACCTAAGTGAGAACCTTAATTTTGACACTTAATTATCGTGTTTGTGCAATACATAGTGAATTCATGGATACCGCATACATATTTGGGCTATCTTATTCACTTTACCACCCTCTTTTAGCCCAAATAGCCGATTCCCATCATTGGAGCGGTTTACCACACCTCTAACCTACCCTCTTTTCAAGCCAAATCTTTAGTGAGCGTATGTAAGGCCTAATTTTCGAGTAAGCTTGGCAAAAAGTGTTGAGTTTTGAGCGACAAGGATATGTTTGCATGTAGATCTAGCTCGACATCGCGAGTTAGACTAGGCTAGGCTAGCTAGGAAGGGGAGTTTTGGGGTTTGTAATGAACAAAAGTGTTTGATCGATGGAATCATTGTGGGAATGAAAATTGAGGTCAAAAGAAGAAAAAGGTGAAGAAGGGGAAATTGTCAAAGAATACATGGTTGGTGTTAAAGTTTGAATTGGCTCTTAACATCAAGGTTGATCTCCAAATGTTCAAAGAAAAGGAAAAGAAGCCAAAAATATGGCTAAAGCATCAAAGTGATGAGGATGGTGACAAAGCAAAAGAAATCAACAAGAAGAGCTAAAAGAAGTGAGGTGAAAGCACCATACCATGAATCAAGAAAGAAAAAGAAAATCCCCCAAGTGAAAGAAGACGATGAAAACGTGTGGAAGAAGAAGGTAAAAAGCCTTATGGAATAAGGGTAGCATAGATTGGGGTTTTATGGGTAGAATTGCTAGGTGAGTCATTTCTTTTAGGCAATTGGTAGATGTAAATCTATCTTTGTATGCATATATTGCTCTTTACTCTTAGCATTTTGCTAAAGCTTACCTATTCATTGAGAGATCCCTTGCATCGGAATAAGCCCATACGTTTGAGATCATCTTAATCTCAAGACCTTCACCCTAGCCAAATGAATTCACTTGTCTTGCATAAACATGATTCACTTGAACGATTTAATGAATGTCAAAGGATTGGATGAAATGATTGCTTGTGTAGGTCGATGCTTGAGTTTGATTCGTGTAGGCTATGAGCATAAATCCCTTGAATAGTTCATCAAGGCATTTCATCAAACACTTGGTGTACATGAAATGCCTTATGATCTAGATCTACTTTCTCAAGCTTGATCTAACATTAGGAACACTAAACAAGAAAGGAAAGCAAGGATTAAGAACATGAGCATCAAGAATCAATCACCAAATCATCAAAATCAAGCTAAATCTAAGATCCAATAAAAATGGGCATAAGGCCTAAACATGAAGAACACAAGAGAAAAAGACATAAAGATAGATAAAAGGGTGAATTACAGTAAAAGGCACATTTGCCACTTTTTGTTACAAAAAGGCATATTTGACTCTTAAGGCACTTTTTGTCCTGTTCATGGGTATGAAAACCCAATTTTGTCCTTCTGTTAAATTTTTTTTCTTCTTCATCTCTCTTTTTCTCTTACGACACTCTCTCTTTTTCTCTCACATCTCTCTCTTTTACATCTCACCTTAAACCAATAAACCATCTCTCTCACATCTCTCTCTTTTATCCCACTTGATTTGTTTTCTATTTTTTTTTATAATGTGAAATACATAAAACAATTTTTTGGAAACAATATATGATAATTCTATTTTTCCAACATTTTAAGATCCATTTTGCTATAGTTTTGATGTGAAATAAGAAATCTACTTTTAAATATCAAAAACTACATCTACACATGACCATCCACACGTGGCCATCCACACATGACCATCAGTAAAGTATTATCCACACATGACCATTCACACTGGAAAATCAAAAATTAGAGTAAAATAAATATTACCCCACCTGATTTGTTTTCTATTTTTTTTATAATGTGAAAGACATAAAACAATTTTCTAGAAACAATATATGATAATTCTATTTTTTTCAAAATTTTAAGATCCATTTTGCTATAGTTTTGATGTGAAACAAGAAATCTACTTGTAAATATCAAGAACTACATCTACACATGACCATCAGTAAGGTATTATCCACACATGACCATCCACACTAGAAAATCAAAAATTAGAGTACAAATAAATTATTAACCCACTTGATTTGTTTTCTATTTTTTTTTATAATGTGAAAGACATAAAACAATTTTCTGGAAATAATATATGATAATTTTATTTTTCCAACATTTTAATATCCATTTTGCTATAGTTTTGATGTGAAACAAGAAATGTAATTGTAAATATCAAGAACTATATTTACACATGATCATCCACACATGATCATCCACACATGACCATCCACACATGACCATCCACACTAGGAAATCAAAAATTAGAATAAAATAAATATTATCCCACTTGATTTGTTTTCTATTTTTTTTATAATGTGAAAGACATAAAATAATTTTCTGGAAACAATATATGATAATTCTATTTTACCAACATTTTAAGATCCATTTTGCTATAGTTTTGATGTGAAACAAGAAATCTACTTGTAAATATCAAGAACTATATCTACACATGACCATCAGTAAAGTATTATCCACACATGACCATCCACACTAACAATACGAGATTCTTATCTGTCTACACCCAATTTTCCACGTTTTCATATCCACGTCGATCTCGATTTCATATGTTTAGATTTCTTGTTTTTTTCGAATCAAATTATAGCAAAATAGATCTTAAAATATAGAATAAAAAAAATTATCATTCATTGTTACCAAATAAATTGTTTTATGTCTTTCACATTATAAAAAATATAAAATAAATCAGGTGAGGTAAAAGAGAGAGATGGGGTAAAAAAAAAAAGAAATATAAAATAAATAAGTGGATGATTTACGAGAGAGTAAAAGAGAGAGAGAGAGATGAAGATTCATGAGATACATAAAAAAAAAAGAGGTGAGTTATATACATAAGGGTAAAATTGTCAATTGCAACTAAAAAAGTGCCTTAAGAGTTGAAAGTGCCTTATCATGTAATACATAACTCAAAATGTGTCTTCTAGAGTAATTTTCTTTAGATAAAATGCATTAATATAAAGATAAGGGTGAAGAAATCTTCTCTAGAGTGGCATTTGTATGAAGAACAATCAATATCCCTCCAAAATCATAAGAAGAGTTTGGGATAAAACCCAACTCTAGAAAAAAAAGAAAGCTTAGATCTAAAAAAAATAGGGTTTTCAATATTTAACTGAGTTTGGGTCGGACCGGGTCAACCCGGAACTAACCGGGTTTTGACCCGGTCAATTCTTTGGTACGTCTTCAGTGAATCGGGCATAACTCCTGAACCTGATATCCGAATGACCTGAATCTAAGTCCTGTAGACAGCTAACTCGTCCCTCTACAACTCTTATGAAGACCGTTTGAGTTGATTCATATCGGAAGGCCTTCATTTTGTCGGTTATTTGGACAGTGTCATCTTCTCTCGGCCAGACGGACATATCTTCAGTAAATCCGTCTTATCTCCCTATCCATACGTCTAAATAACCCGATTCAAACTCTTGTGTAAAGTTGATTCACTCCTTTACAACTTTGATGAAGACCACCGAGGCTAATTCGGAGTAGAGACCCTTCAATACGGATATCAAAACTCGGTATTGTACATCGGTACTAAGGAAATTTTCTCTCTGTTTCCACACCGAGCAGTTGCACCGACCAGTGACCTCGGTATTGAAGAAACCGTCTCGGCCAGACATACATGTCTCTGGTAAATCAGCCATATCTCTCAAACCACACGTCCGAATGACTTGATTCCAACTCCTATGGACAGCTAACTCACTCCTATACAACTTCCATGAAGATTATTGAAGCTGATTCAGATAGGAATGCTTCCGTCCAGCCACATCTTTCCGCCGTGTCGGATGAGCTATTCCTTCTCTTGATGCTCAACCACTCCAATCATCCCAAATGTCTACAAAACACCTAAAAACACTCCAAATCAATGCAAGAACTCACTAAGACCTAATGAAAATATCCTAAACTCTAAATGAGACCTAAATGCAAGACAAAACCGTGATTATGGATGCAAATGGCACAAAACTCTAAGTAAAATGTATGCTTAAACATGTAAAATGCATGAATATCAATTCCCCCAAACTTAAATATTTTCTTGTCCTCAAGCAAACAAGAATAGGCAAAGGGAGAAGACTAGAATATGGGAGCTCAAATCCGAAAGTGCCATAAAAAGAATCTGAGCCCAATGTCCAAGTTGCAAACTTCTTGATGCGATCAAAGAACTTAATCAAAAGTGACTAGCCATACTTATCCTTACATGACTTACATTCGAACCTCAACCTACACAAACTTTCAAATCTTCCAACCCCTTGACATTGATTAAGTGTAATAAGCGTTAATCATGTTTATGCAAGATCAAATGAATTCGTTTTACTAAGGGTTATGTTATGAGATGAAGATGATCTCATTATCATGCATGGGTAATCAAGTATAAGGATCTCTCATGGAAAGAGAAAACTTTAGCAAAATGCTAAAGGTAAAAGGNTGGCCCAATGTTTTTGGGCTGATTTGTCCTTGATCCGAACCATCGTAAACCGGTCTTGATTGAACCGGTCTCGGTTCGAACCGAGTTAAACCAGGGGGTGCTAATCCCCCCTCTAACATACCCTTTTCATCTTAAGGTATTTGCCTTCTTAAACCCACACATGCTTCTTGTCCTTTCACTTCACCTTCTTCTCATTTGGGGATCAACTTCTTCTTCCTTGTTCTCATGGTTTTGTGCTTCTTTGTTGTGACTTAGCTCTCCTTTTTCTTCATTTTTGTTCACGCCTCTTTTTCTTCTTTGATGCTTTGGCCTTTTCGGCTTTCTTCTTTTTCTTTGGATCTTTTAAGGCTATCTTATTCTTAGAGCTAGTCTTATAATTTTGCACCAACCAATCTATAAATTCGATCCCTTCTTCACCTTATTCATCTTTCCCATTCCACAATCTATTCAAAACACATCCGTTCACCAAATTTCCTAACCGTTCCCCCAAAATTAAACCAAGAACCGCCAACCTATCTAGCCTATTCCTAGATTAAATCTGTGATGATGGAGCTAAATCTTCATGAGAATTCCTCCTTGTCACCTTAAACCTAACACTTTTTGCCAAGTTTGCTCGAAAGAAGGCCTCACCAATCACACATGAATATCAATGGCTATAAAGAAGGTTGAGGTTAGGGTAGGGGAAACCATTCCAATGATGGGATATGACTACTTGGATAAACAAGAGTGGTGAAAGGGAAAAGATTATCCAAATATGTATGAAGTGATCCATGAATTCATTCAAAAAACACAATATTTACAAGTCAAAATTAAGGTTATCACTTAGATGGGGTTGAATTCAAGTCAAGGTTTGCTTCAATCAAGGCAAGAACAATAAGACATGAGATCAAGGCATGGTTCGCTCTTAATTTATGCACGAGATCAAAGCATCAAGCAACTAGCAACAATGGCATTGGACTAAGCTCTTAATATGGTACTTTACAAGGACAAATCTATCATTGCTCATAATGCTCATGCAAAGCTACCTTATATGCTATGCATCTAGACTCAATCCTATATGGAATGCAAAAAAGTTCAAAAATTTCAAAATTATTGAAAATGCATGAGACTCAAGATGCAAAAGGAAAATAAGACACAAAACACAAGGTTAGATACCGGTCCCTCCCCCAAACTTAAATCACAATGTCTTGATATATCATGGTTTTTACCCTATTTAGGCCATGATATAAGTCCTTTTTATAGAGTTTTTATAGTATTTTAGAGTCTTTTACAGGTCATAGCACGTTGGGAACATTATTGGAGATATTGGAGCTTTCTGGAGCATTTGGAGCAAAGCAGAAGTTCGTGTTGCTGAGAACCCGATATGAAGCCTTGGTATCGATCGATACTGCCTAGTATCGATCGATACCCGTCGAGGAAACAGAAGGATCGCGACTTATTGAAGAGTTGAAGAATTGCAGAATTGGCCCAGAAGACTTTGATATTTACAAGATGGCCCAGAACGTGTTTTACCTATATAATTAGGTTTTCAGCCACCTGTTTAGGCTATGCTTTATTTTCTATACTTTGATTTTACTTTGGTTTTAGAGAGACAAGTCTGAATCTCCCTTCGTCCGAGATCAGATCTCTAAACCTTTCTGATTATTTTATTGATGATTTATTCAGTTATGTTGATTGTTTCATTCTCCATGTCTGAGTAGATCCACTTTAGGTTTAGGGTTTTCTCATAAATGATTTATTTGAATGCTAGGTTAATTATCTGTTTAGGATTCACTATCTGAATTAGTTCTTCACCATAGGTTGTTCTCAAAGCTAATTCTAGGTTGACGAATCTGGAACTTAGATCTTAGGATAATTGATTAGGCACGACAGTGCGATTAATTACCTGATAGAACCTAGGGTGAGCAAATTGATTATTCACAAAGAGATGTGGTTTAATTGATTTGTAAACATATCAAACCTGAACTTTAAAGCTGATTTAGACTTTAGGATTCGCAAAGAGATTTGGAATTCCTAGGATTTAGATTTAGATAATTCTCGCAATGACAGTTGGTTAATTATACTTTAGTGATTTGAGTTCAAGAACCGCGCTAAATCTGAATCATGTTAGTTAGTTTATCTGCATTCATTGATTTCCTGAGAAATACCCTGGGCCTATATTTCATCCATTGATTTACAACTCTTTTAATTTCTGCACTGCTTTCAATTACACATGTTTGCTTAGCTTGATTTGACACTATACAATCTATTGAGTGATCTCCGTGAGTCTTTGTGGTTCGACCCCTAGCTATACTGCAACTGCTGCTTTAGTACTGTTAGGGTATTAATTTGAGCATATCACGTCTCGGTGTGAAAGAAGTTCAAGAGAGAGTGATATATCATGGTTTTTACCTCGTTTAAGTCATGATATAAGTCCGTTTTATCGAGTTTTTATTCTATTATAGAGTCTTCTAGAGTCTTTTACAGGTTTTAGCACATTTGGAGCATTATTGGAGATATTAGAGTTTTATGGAGCATTCTGGAGCGAAACTGAAGTCTGGTGACTAAGTGCCCAATCGAAGCATCAAGCATCGATCGACACCCATCGAAGCAGATTACAAGTCGCGTCTTTTAATGAAGTTTAAAGAATTGCAGAACTTGCCCAGAAGATTTNTACAACTCTTTTAATTTCTGCACTGCTTTCAATTACACATGTTTGCTTAGCTTGATTTGACACTATACAATCTATTGAGTGATCTCCGTGAGTCTTTGTGGTTCGACCCCTAGCTATACTGCAACTGCTGCTTTAGTACTGTTAGGGTATTAATTTGAGCATATCACGTCTCGGTGTGAAAGAAGTTCAAGAGAGAGTGATATATCATGGTTTTTACCTCGTTTAAGTCATGATATAAGTCCGTTTTATCGAGTTTTTATTCTATTATAGAGTCTTCTAGAGTCTTTTACAGGTTTTAGCACATTTGGAGCATTATTGGAGATATTAGAGTTTTATGGAGCATTCTGGAACGAAACTGAAGTCTGGTGACTAAGTGCCCAATCGAAGCATCAAGCATCGATCGACACCCATCGAAGCAGATTACAAGTCGCGTTTTTTAATGAAGTTTAAAGAATTGCAGAACTTGCCCAGAAGATTTTGATATTTACAAAAAGACCCCAATTCGTGTTTAGACTATTAATTTAGGTTTTACAGCCACTTTGGCTGGGGTGCTATTCATTACGTTTGTTTAAGGATTTCTGAGAGAGCTTTTGAGAGGGGAGACAAGTCAGAACTCTGTTCGTCTGAGAGAAGATTTCGAACCCCTGTTTTATTCTACTCTTATTTATTCTATTGATGATTTATTCAGCAATGTTGATTGTTTCAATTTCCATGTCTGAGTAGATCTCTTATTAGGTTCAGGGTTCTCAATAGGGTTTTCTCTGAATGCTAGATTGATTTGTTATTAGGATTCACTATCTGAATTAGTTCTTCACCATAGGTTATTTGCAAAGCTAATTCTAGATTGATCACCTAGAACTTAGATCTTAGGATAATTGATTAGGCTCGGAAGTGCGATTAATTACCTGATAGAACCTAAGGTGAGCAAAATAACTATTCGCAAAGGAATTTGGTTTAGTTGTTTTGTGAAAATATCAAACCTAATTTAAAAAGCTGATTTAGATTTTAGGATTCGCAAAGGAATTTGGAATTTATAGGATTTAGATTTAGATAGTTTTCGCAACGGAAGTTGGTTAACTATATCTTAGTGATTTGAGTTCAAGAACCGCGTTAAATATGAATCATGTTAGTTAACTTGTCTGCATTCAGTGATTCCCTGAGAAATACCCTGAACCTATCTTTCTCCAATTGAATTTACAGCCTTTTTAATTTGCAATCTGTTTTCAATACCATTAATCACTTAGCGTAATTCTCACATCTTTAATCTATTGTGTGTCTCTGTGAGTCCTTGTGTTCGACCCCTAGCTATACTACGGCAACTGCTTTAGTATCTAAATAGGGTATTAATTTGAGCATATCAGAGAGACCAAAAACAAAAGATGAAATGCAAAGACTCAAAAAGAAAATAGATACTTACAAAGGAGGAGTGAGATTAGCGGAATGGAGATGGTGAAGAGAGGAGTGTGACATGTTGTTGCTCAAGCCCTCCTTCCATCACATACCACGACCTTTGACCCAAAAGACCCTTATTGACTTGCTTGTTTTGTGTCTCAAGCTCGACACGGGATAGGCTCGGGGAGGTCCCCAAGGGGCGCGTTTAACGTCACTAGCTTGACGGTTGCTTCCTCATTGTCACTCCTTTCATGAAACTCACAAGAGAAGTGAAAAGATTAGCAACAAAAGAAAATAAAAAGCTCTAGTCTTAAGAAGAATCAAAATCCTAATGATCAATGCTAAACCTCCCCGGCAACGGTACCAAATTGATAGTATGATTTTTACTAATCAATTACTCAAATCCCACTCATTTCATTGTAGTATTTGAGATATCGAACCAAGGAGGTTAAGTTTGAAGCACTAGGAATACATGAATCTTCCTAAGCTAGAGAAAATGTTTTTGGGTTTTTATGTTTTTAAACTAAAGAAAACAAATGTAAGAAGGAAAACAAAGATAGAAATGTGGATCATGGAATGAACTATCAAATGAATGATTAACAATCAAACAATGAATCATTTGGAAGCATTAAACACTATCCTAGAACATGGGATTCACAATTATGACTAATCCACTCTCGTGGCATTAATCACTTTGTTAATCACCAAATCAAGATCAAACTCTCGTTTGTGATAAGATGGTTAACAAGCATTAAAATCCAATCCCAATTAGTTTACTAATCACCTTAGACATCAACTCTCGTTGGCTAGGCAAGAAAAGCTCACAAAAGGTTCGGTTCAAGCAATTCATTTAAACTCGGGTTAGGAGTGAAATGCCTAAGTTCGAGACTCGAATGGATAAATCTAATCTAGCACTAACACCGTTTACTCGAATCTCTCCCTAATGCATGGGATGAGACCATAAATCCTAAGGTGTAGCTCTAGATTGGTTTGTCACGCCAACTAGAGCTACCTAATCTAGGGGTAGTTCTAAACTTTGGTTTATCTTATCAAATCTAGCATTAAGAACCAACCTAAGTGAAGGATCTAACAAGAATCAACCTAAATCATCATCATCAAGACAATTAAATAATGATGCTAATACACACAATCAATGCTAATCATTAGGTTAAGATCACTAATCTTGATTAATTCTCTTTCAAGCAACTAATCACTATGCTAATCACTCAATCCATTAGCAAACTCTCATTTGTGGATCAATGATTAGCAAGCATTAAGAATATAAACAAGATCAACCAAAATACACCCTAGGAAACTAATCTCTTAGGCTATGAGCATAAATCCCTTGAATAGTTCATCAAGGCATTTCATCAAACACTTAGTGTGCATGAAATGCCTTATGATCTAGATCTACTTTCTCAAGCTAGATTAAGCATTAGGAACACTAAACAAGAAAGGAAAGCAAGGATTAAGAACATGAGCATCAAGAATCAATCACCAAATCATCAAAATCAAGCTAAATCTAAGATCCAACAAAAAGGGGCCTAAGGACTAAACATGAAGAACACAAGAGAAAAAGACATAAAGATAGATAAAATGCATTAATATAAAGATAAGGGTGAATAAATCTTCTCTAGAGTGGCATTTGTATGAAGAACAATCAAAATCCCTCCAAAATCATAAAAAGAGTTTGGGATAAAACCCAACTCTAGAAAAAAGAAAGCTTAGATCTAAAAAAAATAGAGTTTTCAATATTTAAATGAGTTTGGGTCGGACCGGGTCAACCCGGAACAAACCGGATTTTGACCTGGTCAAGTCTTTGGTACGTCTTCAGTGAATCGGTCATAACTCCTGAACATGACATCCGAATGACCTGAATCCAAGTCCTGTAGACATCTAACTCGTCCCTCTACAAATCGTATGAAGACCGTTTGTGTTGATTCATATCGGAAGGCCTTCGTTTTGCCGGTTATTTGAACGATGTCATCTTCTCTCGGCCAGACGGACATACCTTCAGTAAATCCATCTTATCTCCCTATCCATACGTTCAAATAACCCGATTCAAACTCCTGTGTCAAGCTGATTCACTCCTCTACAACTTTGATGAGGACCACCGAGGCTAATTCGGAGTAGAGACCCTTCAATATCGATATCACAAATCGGTATTGTACATCGGTACTAAGGGAATTTTCTCTCTGTTTCCACACCGAGCAGTTGCACCAACCAGTGACCTCGGTATTGAAGAAACCGTCTCGGCCAGGCGGATCTGTCTCTGGTAAATCAGCCATATCTCTCAAACCACTCGTCCGAATGACTTGATTCTAACTCCTATGGACAGCTAACTCACTCCTCTACAACTTCCATGAAGATCATTGAAGCTGATTCAGATCGAAAGGCTTCCGTCTAGCCACATATTTCTGGCGTGTCGGATGAGCTCTTCCTTCTCTTGATGCTCAACCACTCCAATCATCCCAAATGTCTCCAAAACACTTAAAAACACTCCAAATGAATGCAAGAACTCACTAGGACCTAATGCATATGTCCTAAACTCTAAATGAGACCTAAATGCAAGACAAAACCGTGATTATGCATGCAAAAGGCACAAAACTCTAAGTAAAATGTATGCTTAAACATGTAAAATGCATGAATGTCATCTATCTCGAATGCATCAATTTCATTTAGATCTAAGTGTTGTTCATCATCTGCACACAATTTTTTCATCTTTGTTTTCAAGTTGTCTTTTCGACGTCATTGAAACAGAAATGATGCATCAATTTGTTTGGGTTTTATCTATTTATGTCCTTTCAATTTCCTTTGCATTTGATCTATTTGTTGAGTTGTAAGACAAGAGAACGCATAACTCGGCTTGAACTAGGAGGTGTAAATCTAGTTGAGATGATCGTTGCTCTTCAAAGACAACTACATACACAGTTTCAAACTCTTGGAGAACGCATAACTCGGCTTGAACCGCCTCCACCAGCACGCAGAGTTCCCATCAGAAATTTGAATCAGCAAAGAGTAAATCTAGAAGATGGCGATGAGTCTGACTTGGAAGGAGATCCACCAGATCTTGATCCAAGGCAGAGAAGACAACATCATTGTGACAGAGAAAGAGAAGTAGATGCACGAGAAGGAAACAATGACATCAAGCTCACAGCCCCAACTTTTGCTGGAAAAGTTAATCCTGATGCTTACCTTGATTGGGAAAGAAGTATGGAGTACATCTTTGAGCATTACAACTATTCTGATCAAAGGAAGGTAACTCTAGCTGCTGCTTAACTCACTGAAATTGCCTTAGCATGGTGGGACAGAGATGTATCCGAAAGAAGAAGGCATAAACACAGTTAGATTACTACTTGGGAAGATATGAGGTTTGCTATGAGGAAGAGATATGTTTCTGCATACTACTACAGAGAGCTGCAAAAGAAATTCATAAAGCTCACTCAAGGATCCAAATCTATTGAAGAATACTTCGATGAGTTCGAAATGCTTAAGAACATATTGGAAACTGAAGATTCGGAGGAGACTTTGATGGCACAGTTTGTTGATTGTCTTCAAGATCGAATTGCTAGGAAGGTTGTGAGACAGACTTATCATGATATGGATGAGTTGCTACACCTTTCAAACCAGGCCGAGCATCACATCAAAAGGAAGACTTTAGCGACTACCCATAGCAAATCTGTTTGGAATCAGCAACCGCAAAAAGCTTTAGACAAAGTAAACTCTATTGAAGTGGACTCCAGATTCAAGAAATTTGCACCAGAATCGTCTAAATTCAACAAATCAGAGCAAGGTAACACTCAAACTCAAAGATCTCGTGATATAACTTGTTTTAAATGTCAGAGAAAAGGACACTACGCAAGGGACTGCCCAAATTAGAGAGTTATGATTCTAAAAGCTAATGGAGAATATGAGTCTCAAGATAAGGCAGAGTACGGACCAGAAGAGTTTGAAGAAGATGTTGTGGATTATGCTGACACCGGAAAGCTTCTAATTGCAAGGAGAGCACTCAGCGTTCTCTTTGAGCCATAAACTATTCAAAGAGAAAATATCTTTCACTCTCGTTGCACCGTAAACTCCAAGGTATGTAGCTTAATCATTGATGGTGGTTCTTGCACTAACATGGCTAGCAAGTATTTGGTTGATAAGTTAGGTATCCTGAAGACAAAGCATCCTAGACCATACATGCTTAAGTGGATGAATGATGATACTGAGCTTAAAATCGCCAAGCAAGTCACTATACCATTCAACATTGGCAAGTATGCGGATCAAGTTGTGTGTGATGTGGTTCTTATACAAGTTGGACATATGCTCTTAGGTCGTCCATGGCAGTTCGATAAGGAAGCACTACACAATGGCCGTACTAATTACTACACCTTTGTGCACAACAACAAGAAGCACAATCTTGCACCTTTAACTCCAACGGAAGTGCATGAAATACAACAGGCTATGTCCAAATGAAACAAGCTAAGTAAAACCAATCTCTATGTAACACCTAATACTGTTTTTAAATCACGAGAACAAGTGCTACTAATGGTTTTCAAAGAAGGATTGTTTTCAGGTCAAGAGAAACATGACTTACCAGCTGCTATTCTAGAACTTCTTGATCAGTTTAATGATGTGTTTCCCGAAGAGATACCATCTGGATTACCACCAATAAGAGGAATCGAACATCAGATTGATTAAGTCCTTGGTGCACCCTTGCCTAACAGAGCTGTTTATATAGTTAATCCAGAAGAAGCAAAAGAGTTGGAAAAGCAAGTTCAAGATCTGATTTCTAAAGGCTACATCCGAGAAAGCTTAAGCCCTTGTGATGTTCATGTGGTTCTAGTGCCTAAGAAATATGGGACTTAGAGAATGTGTGTGGACTGTCGAGCAATCAACAACATCACTGTCAAATATAGTCATCCCATTCCCAGACTTAATGACATGCTAGATGAGATTTGTCAAAGACTTTAGTATTGTGGCTGCACCTCTCACCTTAGTAATCAAGAACACTGTGGAGTTCAAATGGGGTCGAGGACAAGAAGAGGCATTCAACAAGCTCAAAGACATCCTCACGCATGCACCTGTTTTGGTACTTCCTAACTTTGAGAAAACTTTTGAAATTGAATGTGATGCTTCTGGTACAGGTATAAGAGCTGTTCTAACTCAAGGAGGCAAACCAGTAGCATACTTCAGTGAAAAACTCAGTGGAGCTTCCCACAATTACCCAATTTACGATAAGGAGCTCTATGCTTTGGTAAGATCTCTTGAAACTTGGCAACATTATCTACTGTCCAAAGAGTTTTTTATTCATACATATCATGAGACGCTCAAGCATCTAAGAGCACAAACTACGCTAAAGAAGAGACATGCTAAGTGGCTTGAGTTCGTATAGACTTTTCCTTACATGATCAAGTACAAGAAGGGAAAGGAGAACATTATAGCTGACGCATTATCAAGGAGACACACCCTGATCAGTACAATGGAAGCTAAGATCATGGGTTTTGAGCATATCAAGAGCTCATACGTGATATGCTCAAATTAATACCCTACAAGTACTAAAGCAGTTGTTGTAGTATATGTAGGGGTCGAACACAAGAACTCACGGAAACATACAATAGATTATATAGCGGATAATTAAGCTAAGAGATCAATGTAATTGAAAGCAAAACGTAAATTAAACTGGTTGTAAGTTGATTGGAGAAAGATAGGTTCAGGGTATTTCTCAGGAAATCAATGAATGCAGACAAACTAATTAATCAAGGTTCAGGTTGCGCACGGTTCTTGAACTCAAATCACTAAGGTATAATTAACCAACTCTCGTTGCGAGAATTATCCAAGCCTAAATCCTAGAATTCCAAATCTCTTTGCGAATCCTAAAGTCTAAACTAGCTTTTAGTTCAAGTTTGATTTGTTCACAAAACAACTAAACCAAATCTCTTTGCGAATAGTTATTTTGCTCACCCTAAGTTCTATCAGGTAATTAATCGCACTCTCGTGCCTAATCAATTATCCTAAGATCTAAGTTCTAGGTGAACAATCTAGAATTAGCTTTGAAAACAACATATGGTGAAGAACTAATTCAGATTATGAACCCTAAATAACTAATCAACCTAGCATTCAAAGAAATCCCTAATGAGAACCCTAAACCTAACAGGAGATCTACTCAGACATAGAAATTGAAGCAATAAACATGACTGAATAAATACTCAAATAGATAATAAGAAAGAGTAACAAGAGGGTTCGAAATTTCTCTCGGACGAACAGAGTTTCAGACTTGTCTCCCTTCAAAAGCTCTCTCACAAAATCAAAGTAAAATAAAACATAGCCATAAAAGTGGTGGTAAAATCCTAATAAATAATCTAAGTCACGTTTTGGGGCTTCTTGTAAATAATAAAGTCTTCTGGGCAATTTTGCAATTCTTCAACTCTTGAAAAGTCGCGATCGTGTCTTGCTTTAGTGAGTATCGACCGATACTAACCAGTATCGATTGAAACCGAGGCTTTAAATCGGGTACTCAGCTACACGAACTTCTGCTTTGCTCCAAAATGCTCCAGAAAGCTCCAATATCTCCAATTATGCTCCAAACGTGCTAAAACCTGTAAAAGACTCTAAAACACTACAAAATAGTAGAAAAATTCTATAAACGGACTTATATCATGGCTTAAACGGGGTAAAAACTATGATATATCAACTCCCCCAAACTTAGCCTTTGCTTGCCCTCAAGCAAACAAAAGACTAAACCAGAGAAAGAGGTTTGAAAACACTGAGACTCACCTGTTCATGAACCGTTGCAATGACCATTTTCCTTAGTGCTCCACATATCGCCTAACCAGTTCCAAATCTAACCACCATGTACTTCTCCGTAGACATTCACAACTTCCCAGACTACACATATTATTTCACAGCATCGTTCAATCAAGCATTCCTCGCCAGTTTCATTGCTGTGATTAAAACCAAAAACCTTCTAGATTCTTTCCCATACAATATCATGACAATGAACCACCTAATTTCACACTTTCTGTTATTATTTTCTCTCCCCAGACTTATTTCTCGTTATGTCTCTTGCATATACATATTAAGGTTCGAGACGCGAGTATTGATGGTGTTTGCCACCGAATCCCCGGTTCTTCCCTCAAAAGTAATCAAAGGTGTGGGCGAATAATGGTATCATAGGAAACTTTCCTAACCTCGCTTCCACCTTTGTGTGATCATTTTCTCTGAAGTAGAATAATGTGATCGCTGGAAATTTTCCTAACCCTCTACTCAGAAGAAAATCATCTCATCTTTTAATGCATCTTATTAATTAGCTTGTAACAGAGAGAGAAATACCATTACTTTAGACACATGAGTTCCTTTATCAGATACGAATGAGGAATAAAGCTCTATGGATATCAATCACATCAATGAAGTGCAAAAATTTTGGCTCAGGCTTTAAGGAACTTTGCTGGAAACATGGGTGTCTTCTAGTTAACTGGTCATCCTTTGGATTTTCATTAGTCTGATCTAGAACTGATTCTGTAACAATGGTCACTTAGAAGCAAGGTAAGAACAAAAGATTCAAGAAAAAGATCACAATCTCCAACAGGTTTTGACTCAATAAAACAAATTTTGACTCAAAAACGACTGACTCTATGAAAAACAAAAACAATGTCAGCGACTACCTCCCCCAAGACTTGAATAACACTGCCCCCAGTGTTATCTAACCTAAGGTTGGTGAAATAAAACAAAAGAAAAGGGTAAGATTGTGAAGAACGAAAATTTACCGATCTGGAACAGGTGTATCGACCGACACACGGCCTGGTATCGATCGATACCAAGCTTAAGTCGATACAATGAATTCCTCATTCGCGTAGGGTATCGACCGATACCAACAGGGTGTTGATCGATACTCTAGCGATTTCGTGTTTGCTCCTTGTTTATCCTGACACAAAACACAAAACACAAACGAAAAAAAAATGAAAAGAAAAGGACTTTTATACAAAATGACTAGTGGGTTGCCTCCCACCAAGTGCTTGTTTAATGTCATTAGCTTGACTGTACCGCCGTTCAGGCAGTGGGTGCATCATCCAGAGGCATCACGTGTCCGTCTGGAATCTCGGCTTTCACCCAATAGTGTTTCACCATTTGTCCATTGACAGTGAACTATTCGCCTAAAGGATTTGTCAGGACAATCGCACCATGTGGTCTAACTTCCTTGACTGTGAAAGGACCTGACCAACGAGAACGCAATTTACCAGGAAACAAATGCAAATGAGAGTTATACAGAAGTACCTGATCGTTTGGTTCAAAGTGTCTGGAGATGAATTTCTTGTCATGGTATGCCTTAGTCCTCTCCTTGTACAACTTCGAGTTCTCATAGGCAAGATGCCTAATCTCATCGAGCTCATTCAGCTTTATCAATTGCTTCTCAGCAGCAGACTTGATGTCAAAATTCAGAAACTTTGTAGTCCATGCTGCCTTATGCTCGATTTCTACTGGAAGATGGCATGCTTTTCCATACAGCAAGTGAAACGGTGTAGTCCCAAGTGGTGTTTTGTAAGCAGTCATGTAAGCCCAAAGTGCATCATCCAGCTTCACCGACCAATCTTTCCTGGTGGCATTCACCGTCTTCTCTAAAATTTCCTTGAACTGCCTGTTGGAAACCTCAACTTGTCCATTGGTCTGAGGGTGATAAGGAGTAGCAACACGATGGTTTACACCATACTTCCTTAGCAACCTCTCAAAAATTTTGTTGATAAAGTGAGAGCCACCATCACTTATCACAATTCGAGGTACTCCAAATCGAGGGAAGATGATGGTCTTAAACAGCTTAAGGACCACCGAAGAATCATTGGTTCTGCTAGCAATGGCTTCAACCCATTTAGACACATAATCTACAGCAACCAAGATGTATTTGTGCCCATATGACGAAGGAAAGGGGCCCATAAAATCGATGCCCCAACAATCAAAAATCTCAACCTCAAGGATAAAATTATGTGGCATCTCATGTCTCTTACTGATCTTCCCTCTCCTCTCACATGCATCGCACTGCGAGACGAAGGCATAAACATCCTTAAACATAGTAGGCCACTAGAAGCTTGCTTGAAGAACCTTGGACACTGTCTTGAAAGTGGCAAAGTGTCCAGCATAGTCGGATCCATGGCAATGAAACAAAACTTTAGGTACCTCCGATTCGGCAATGCATCTCCTGTAAATACCATCAGAACAATGCTTGTACAGGTAAGGTTCATCCCAAAAGAATCGCCTTATGTCACGCATGAACTTCTTCTTGTTATATTTCTTGAGGTGATTTGGCTATGCATTTGCATCGAGGTAGTTAGCAATATCAGCATACCATGTTGATCAGAATCAGCTGCAGCGACTAGATATTCTTCTGAAATACCAAGGTGTTCAACAGTCAAAATCGGCTCGAAAATCGCAGGGTATCGACCGATACCATAGGAGAGTCTATCGATACCGAGACCTACAATTCGTGGGAATTGCTGAGTTTCTGCGAAACCCATTCGAAACTCAGATTCAATGAAGTAGATGGACTCTTCTGGTAGTTGATCATCAATAGGCACGTCTGCATCGATCCGAATCCTCGAAAGATGGTCAGCGACTCCGTTCTCAATGCCTTTCTTGTCCTTAACCTCTATGTCAAAACCTTGTAGCAAAAGAACCCAATGACAAAGACGAGGCTTGAGATCCTTATTCTGCATCAGATATTTGAGAGCAGCATGATCTGTATGAACAATCACTTTGTTCCCAATCAGGTATGATCGAAACTTCTCAAAGGAGAAAACAACTGCAAGTAGTTCCTTCTCTGTGGTGTTGTAATTCCTATGAGCATCATCCAATGTTCTGCTGGCATAGTAAATAACGTGCAGCTTCTTATCCTTCATCTGACCCAGAACTGATCGAACCGCAAAGTCGCTAGCGTCACACATGATCTCAAAAGGCAAAGTCCAATCAGGGAGTTTCACAATAGGAGCACTCACAAAAGCCTTTTTAATCTCCTCAAAGGCTGCAAGACAATCAGGTGTGAAATCGAATTTGATCTCCTTGCATAATAGAGCAGTGAGTGGGCGAGCTAGTTTGGAGAAATCCTTGATAAATCTCTTGTAAAACCCAGCATGACCAAAGAAACTTCAAATATCCTTCATAGAAGTTGGCGGTTGGAGACTTGTCATGACCTGAATCTTGGCTTTGTCAACTTCAATCCCAGCTTCAGAAACCTTGTGCCCAAGTACGATGCCATCCTGAACCATAAAGTGACACTTTTCCCAATTAAGTACCAAGTGTTTCTCTTCGCATCTCTCTAGCACCTTGCATAAGTTATCCAAACAGCTCTTGAATGATGATCCATATACTGAGAAATCGTCCATGAACACCTCCATAAAATTCTCAATCATGTCTGTGAAGATAGACAGCATGCATCTCTAAAAAGTGGCTGGAGCGTTACACAATCCAAATGGCATTCTCCTGTATGCGAATGTGCCATAGGGACAAGTAAAAGTCGTCTTCCCTTGGTCATCTGGATGTATCGAAATCTGGAAGAAACCTGAATAGCCATCGAGAAAACAGTAGTAGGGATGACTGGCCAACCTTTCCAACATCTGGTCAATGAATGGCAATGGGAAATGATCCTTCCGTGTAGCTGCATTCAACTTCCTGTAGTCGATGCACATTCGGTGCCCAATGATAGTTTTAGTAGGAATCATCTCATCATTTTCATTCTTCACCACGGTTATCCCTCCTTTCTTAGGAACAACGTGCACCGGACTGACCCAAAAGCTATCCGAAATAACATAGATGACCCCAGCTTTCAAAAGCTTCATCACCTCCTTTTTGACTACTTCCTTCAGATTCGGATTCAGCCTCCTCTGATGCTCAATTGAAGCTTTTGACTCGTCCTCTAGATGAATCATATGCATGCACATGTCCGGTGATATACCTAAAATGTCATCAAGAGAATAGCCAATAACTTTGCGATACTTGCGCAGCTTGCTCAGCAGTAAGGCAATCTCTGTGTTATTCAAAGAAGCATTAACAATTACTGGGTATGTGGAATTAGGACCAAAAAAACTATACCTCAGATTTGGTGGGAGTGGCTTTAGTCCCACCTTAGGAGCATTCTCTTCGCTCCAATCTCCAAGCCTATTAGCTTGCTTAGAACTCTCGGCCAACTCTCCTTCTAGTCGCAGGGTATCGACCGATACTACCCTAGTATCGGTCGATACTGGTGATGCTGAATCGAGCATCTTTGAGTATCCAGCAGTATCATCACACGAATGGGTCTCTGAAGTGGCTGAACATACAAATGCTCGCTCCAGTGGATCCTCATGATGCATCTCTAGGAAGTACTCTTCAGCTATGTCACTGAAGGTATCGACAAAGAAGGTCTTCCCATCAATGGTTGGTCTCTTCATCATCTTTTCCATGTTAAAAGTCATGACCAAGTCACCGATGTTAAGAGAAATCTTCCCATTCCTGCAATCAATCAGAGCACCTGCTGTTGCCAAGAATGGTCTGCCTAGGATAAGAGGATCCTTAGGCTCATAATCGTATTCCAGGACGATGAAATCAGTTGGGATCAAGCAATTCCCAATCTTAATCGGGACATCTTCGAATAAACCTTCTGGAAGTCTAACTGAGCGATCAGCAAGTATCGGGTAGATTCTTGTGGTAGTGAAGTATGTCATCCCCATCCTTTTAGCGACTGAGTATGGCATGAGGTTGACACTCGAGCCAAGGTCACAAAGAGAACACTCAAATCTGTCTGTGAATATCGTACAATCCAACACAAAGCTTCCTGGATCTGGTAGCTTCTTTGGGATCTTGTTAGTCAGGATTGCACTGCACTCATGAGTAATCATCAAGCATCCTTCTTCAAGGTTCACGTTGCTGGACACCATTCTCTTGACATATCTCCTGAAGGCTGGAGAAGTCTTGATAGCATCGATGAAAAGAAGTTCCACAATCAATTTATCCATAATTGCCTTGCATCTAGAGTCTTCTACCTCCTTCTTAGTCTTCCCAGAAGCCCTGGGATAAGGTATCCTCAGTGTGTAAACTCTCTCCGCAACTACATTAGGTACTTCCTTCGAAACCTTAGGTGTTGATTCGACTGCAGGATCGGTATCGACCGATACTGGAGTGGTATCGATCGATACACGGGGTTTTGATTTGTCGCGTGAAAGTATCGTGATAGGTGTCGATCGATGCTGGCTAGTGTCAATCGATACTGGAGCGATTTCAGTATCCTCATCGTCAAGATCGATGAAAATATCTGCAGTTTGGCTAATTTTTACTCTTGGTAAAACCTCTTTTCCACTCCTCAAGGTGATCGCATTGATGTGGGCCTTTGGTTTCTCTCATTTCCCTGGAAGAAAACCTTATTGCCTTTTCACAACCTCTTAAGTCTGAGCTACCTGAAGTTCCAGCTTCTTCTGCTGAATATTAATAGCGTCGATCCTTCTACTCAAATCATTGTACATGAAATCAATCTTCCCATTGAAATTCACAGTGAGCTTCTGCTGTCCTTGAATAAGTTGTTCAAACATAGACTCGATCTTGCTATCCGTGAGCTTAGCAGGTATATGCTGATAAGATGAATTCCCATAGTTCCTGGTATACCCACTGTTCAAAGATGGTTTCTGGCCAAACTGATTCGAACCTCCTTGCTGAGAGTTGTTGTTGAAGTTTCGGTTGTTGATGTATTGGTTCCTCTGACCTTGAAAACAAGAACCACCAATGTAGTTAACATCCTCTACTTCATCCTCATTGAATACCTCAACATCTTCAGCAAAGTGAACAGCCTTCGTTGTCTTGCCCATCAGAAGACTGTGCATAGAATCTAACTTGGTTTTGATTTCCCATCCCATATGTCTTGGTTAGGTATATCGCAGATTTGAGCTTCTGCTTATCTCAATTGTTGCCTAATTTCTTGCGGCAAGTGCTCGGTCTCCTGGCGTTGTTCGTGAATATGAGATTCCCTTCTACATGCACGATTTATGCAGGGTTCGGCACTGTAAAGAAATCGACCCTTCCTGGAACGATTTTTTTTTCTGTTGCGCCGAACAGGCAAATTATCATCAATCTTCCTATGAAGGACGAAGATTGATCGCTTCCTTACTTCTTCTTTAGAGTAAACGCGGTTTCAGTCTCCCATGTCCACGTCATTCTTCTGTCGAGGTGGACCAAAGCCACATGTTTGGTTTTTCTATTATTTTCCTTCTTTTTTGTTCCTCTTAGGTTTATACAACCATAATGATGATCCTCTTTTCTTTAGCCGAAAACAAATCATTGGAGCTAACAGAGCGTTTCCTGAACCTGTTTGAATATCTCGATGATAGGCGATGTGATTGGGGGCATGAGCTTTTATCCCGTATCGAGGATATGAAGCCTAATCTTGCTTCGGCTGGTAAGGACATGTTCCTTGCTGTAGATACTCCTCCCGAAGAGAAACAACCTAAGACGAGACGCGCGACGTCAATGAAAGGTTAGTGGTTAACCTTTGCTTTGAAAGGAAAAGATTTTCCTTCGATCTTCTCAAGGTTTTAATCTGTTTTTAACCCGTTCTCCATTTCCTGATGCTAAACGGAGTTCTTCTTCAACAAGTACTTTGAAACAGAAAGACCATTCTGAAACTGCTTTGGCTTCAGATGCAAAACATAATGCTTTTTCAAAGAGCTCCTCAAGTCAGTCGGTTAGACAGAAAGTTTCTTATGCACCTATTCCCTCATGTGTCCAACCGACGTCTCGAGTTCACACTAAATCTTCACCTCTTTTCCTGAGATGTAGGCACTTGGTCGCGAGATGAGAATGAGGGTAAAGTCATCTTGGTTTCTTTCCCCCAGCGAGGTGCATGCACTTCGTTGGGCGAAACCTATGTCCCACGGGATTTGGTCGAGACCCTGATCCTATATGAGGCGAGTCTTTCTTTGGTTTCTTTGGATGAGTGAGTACAATTTTGTTCCGACCTCCCTCAAGACCGAGAGGATGCTGCTTTTGTGATGAGTTAGTTTGGGACCTCTAGACTTGGATGGCATCTCCGATGACGACGATTTGGTTTGTATGGCGACGATTAGCTGCATATTTAGACATTATCTTGAGTTCTTCTTCAATCGCCTCATTGATTAATCCACCACCAACAACACCACCTCCTCACAACAATATATAAACCGCTTTCTTCATCGGAGTAGCCACGAATCTCGAAACCCGAACAAACATATCCACATATTGATTCTTCGTAGCATCAAAAGAGTTAGCCAAAGCAGAAGGATCAAGCAAAGTGTTGATGACTTCAATCATATTCACAAAACATCTAGCAACGGTGCAGTGAAGCATAGTGATTACATTCAAGGCAAGCTTTGTTCACATCATATTTTCTAGTTGAGATGATTACATTCAAAACCTTTTTGTTTTTGTACATAGCAGCAACCATTAGAGGTGTCCATTCTTTAAGGGCCATCTTATTCGACCCGAACCATATGCAATACCAAAGCCTTGGCTCGTCCAGATCGAGCCATTTCTGTTGAACGATTGAAGATCATCACAAGCGGCAAATTCAAGGAAACCCATTGTTTCTCCTTTCTTTAATTTAATTTCCAGTTAGAGTTTTCGAAAAGCATAAATTGCTCTGTAGGGCACTGCACATAATATATATATTATGTGGATTCAAACAATTGATTGATTATGAGAACTTGATTGAGAATAAATTACCGCCATATAACCTGATATAAGCTCATCAAGAGTGTAGAAGAAAGAAACTAAATCACGGGTCGGATCGGATACTAGATTTGAGTTGGATTTGAGATTGGTCTATTTTAATGGACTTTTACATGGGTTGGGGTTAGTTATGTCGGGTTTGCAACATATTTTTGTAAATTTTAATTTTGATCCCATAATTAATAGATTCTATGAAAAAATATCCCAAATATGGTTTGAACATATTTTTTTATTTCTTCATGCATGTCATTATGCAGTAAGTATTTGTTGATGTAGTTAAGCCTATATTTTGATATTTGAGATTTGTAGATGTGTAATATTCGATAGTTTGTGTAGCTGACAATTATTTTTACTATATAAAACTATGATATATCTTGATGTAAGCGATGATGTAATCGCAATAAATAATATATAATAAATGTGATGTAACAATAAATAATGTATAATAAGGTTAAATATGTAAACCTTTAAATATCTAGTATACAGTTTGACGTACAAAAAAAAATAGGAGTTTTTATAGTTTTATTTTTGTT
>PKML01043506.1:8865-57385 GCA_002933935.1 Eutrema yunnanense | reverse complement strand
TGATGTTCTTCCATTATCAATTGGTCTTGGAAGTCGACACCGTTGATGTATTTATATTGAAAGTGGTTTTCAGACACGTATACTTTCATATCTCGTGCCGTCGTCAGAAGCGAACACGTGAAGTAGACAAGAATTTATAATTTAACCGTTTTTTTTTCTCCAAGTTTAGCGATTAGTTTGCAATGAATGATTTGTGCCATGGAAACGAACAGTTGCATATCATCATATATATAGTAAAAGCGAAGTTAGATTTTAGAACATAGTTCTCTCATTCACTTTTAGATGGTTAATTATCATTTTATATTTCATTAAAAAAAATATTTAATACATTTTCTTATTAATTTTAAATTATTAAAAGGGCAATTCTACAAAATAGTATTCAAAAACTAAAAATTCATAAATTTAGCATCCAAAGTGAAAGTGAAAGTCACAAACATAGCATTCATTAAAGGAATAATTGACTAAACTACCTTTGTTTTTAATTAAAAAAAAAAACTAATCTAACAAGCCAAAAAAACTCTATTAAATCGATGAGAACGAGGTTTTGACTCTAGCCGATGAAAATCTAGACCAACAATCTTTTGAACTTTCTTCATCTTCCCTTGTTTCGTCTCTCTCTCCCCCTCCACAATCCAATCTATGGCCTTTAATTTCTCCCGCTTCGATGCTCAATCCGCCGCTGAGACAGCCGTATCGGTGATCGGGTTAGGTTACGATCTCTCCTCCGACGTTCGTCTCTCGTCTTGTAAAGCCACACCCGACGGGTCGAGGTTGGTCGAGATCGACCCGACCCGGAATCGAGACCTAGTTTTCTGTTTTCGAGCTCTACAATTCCACATCTCGCCTCAAAAAGTACGATTGCCTCTATTGCGGTTCGTCTCTCTACGGAACCCTTAGCCCTCAGCGAGTGAGAGAGTGGATCGCGTACCACCTGCGATCTGATACGATCCTGGAACGTATCTAAAGAAGGAGATGAGGAACAGAAGAAATGAAGAAGGAAGATCGAGAGAGAGAGATTAGAGAGAAGAAGCTTAAAGAGTTTTCATATCATAATCGATAACTTTCACAAAGCATTCTCACGCTACATATAAACTAGAACGTAAATGAAACTAATAAGATAGAACTGGGCCTTAAACATTCAGTTAGCCCAACCGATTATTACTGTGAGCCCAATGATACGAACGTATCAATACCGCCCCGTTGAGATCCACCTTGTCCTCAAGGTGGTAGAAAATGAAACTCTGGTAACACAGCTTCATCTGGTAATGTCCTTGCAGCTATCTTGAAAAACCTGCCACAATCGTCATCTCTAGTCACGTTCCCAACAGCAGACATGGGTTCAAAGAGTGTGTTGTCACCCCCACTTTCCGACGTTAGCCATAACTTGTAATCAAGTGTGTCTTGGAAAGAAAACGTATACTTTGCAATCAACCCCACGTCCTTGCTCTTCTTCTTGTTGTTCTCATTAGAAATCCAATCCACTGCCTTCAAACTTACTCCATTCTGGAAATAGACCTCACGCTGGTGCACGTTCCCACCAAGGACACGTGCACGATAATCAATTAGAATATGTTGCCACTCAAATTCCTCATACCTTTCTTGACCTATAGAAAGGATTCGACGAGAACTGGTGTTAAGCGTGGAGAAAACAAACTTACGGGCATATATGGAAGAAGGACTAGACCATCCGGGAAAGACACATGAACTCTCTTCCGACAGAATCTGGTACATGTGTGGGCTGAATTTACAACCAGCCTCTTTCTTGGCTTCTTTAGAAACGATCCAAACTTGTTCCTTCTCATAGACCTTCTCGGTATAACCAGCCTCTTTCCTTGCTTCTTTAGAAACTTGTTCCTGCCCACAGACCTTCTTCTCGGTGTTCTCATATTCTATCATTGTATACAGTCCATTCCCTTTCCCTGGAAAGCTCACCTTGTCCTCAAGGTGATGGTCAACACTTTTCTTCAATGGCAGCTTCAGCCCAGTCTTGTCATCCCGACCCTTGGGAACGAGCCCTGCGATTTCCCATTCCATGTTCTTTTCATTGATGATCTCAGTTTCTGCTCCTTTAGCAACAACCACACACGGGAAATTATGTGGTTTGCAGTAGTGCCCGGGAAAGAACTTCTCGCCACAACGAAAACACACAGATCTATTCATATTGTTCCCTCTATTTCCCACAATTGTGACCCATCTTGTCTCTTGATAAAAGGTTAGAGTCTTCTCCTTCCAATTTATCCACGTTTCCTCAAGTGTTTCGAGCCAATTATAACCCAAAATAATGTCAACACCATGCTGTTTCAGATCTACTATCAGATAATCCTCACTAACCTCAATCTCTTGAACCAACAAACTAACCCCAACGCAAGTTCCCTTGCACTCACTGCGCAGCCCATGTCCTAATAAAACTGGAATCTTGTTTGTAACTTTCATTGGCAGCTTGAGGTGATTAGCTAATTTTTCAGACATAAAGTTATTTGTTGCCCCAGTGTCAATGAGAATAGCTACTTGATGTTGTAGAATAGTACCCGAAACCAGAAGTCTTTTATCTTTGTTCAAATCTGTCTTTAAGGATTTCTCAATTAGCCTTTCTATTTCTGTCCCTTCATTCTTAATATGTGATTCCTTCTTAGATTGCCCTGCAATGGCCTCTATTTCCACCAGACTCCTCAGCTGCTCTGCATTGGTTTCGCCAAAATTGATTAAAATCTGATGTAGTTCTGTATATGCATTTGTCGTCAACTTGCTACAACAGAAACTGAAACACGAGCCTCCCCAGCTTACTGCATCCTGCAATCCAGCCACATTGTACATCTTGACCCCACTCAGCTCATTTGCTGCCGCTTCATTTCTCAGAGTACCTATCACAGACGGTAGCACTCTTCTCGAAGTGATGATCTCCTCACTTTCCTCCAACCATTGTGCAACATCCATCATTTGTATAAGGCTTTGGGGTCGTGAAAGACGTACTGCATTCTGTAACTGAGGTTTCAGCCCTAACAAAAACACCTCTTCCAAATACCTTTTTGGTAAACTGACTGACTTGCTACACAACGCTTCAAATTCGTCTCTATACTCTCGAACGGAACCAGTCTGGTGAATTCCCAAATATCTTGAGTGGTTTGTTTGCTTAACAGGTTCTGTTGCTTGTTGAATCATCCATTTGAACTCTGCCCAATTACCAGGCGAGTGTGTTTCCCAAAGCCCCTGGATCCACAATCCCGTTGGTCCTTCTAAGCTTTGATAAACAACTTGCATCATTCTGCCTCCGGTTATATTGTTCTGAAACAGATACTCCTCAAAACAGTTTACCCAGATTCTTAACTCAGCATCTGAACATCTTGTTAATCGATTTACCATGTGCTCTTGTCGAGAGGCACACCTCGGTGACATGTTACCATGTCCCCTTGTTGCCGCATCTCTGTTTATATTTCCACAGCCTCTTGTACTCTCCAACATCACAGCATTATCTTGGTTACAAGGATAGACATGAGCTTTTGATGGAACATCACACCCAATTATAACCCTGCACGCAGAAGATGAACCCTTATGTTCATCACCATTTGCAGATTTCTTCCCACCCAACGACCCTCTTCTGAATCCACGAGTTCTCTCTATCACCATCGCTTCATCATCACCATTATAGTGTAATAGCTCTTGGAGTTGAGTTGCAGGGAGTAATGGTTCAGTACGAGATCGAGGTCGTTTACCTTGTCGCAATGAAGTTTGTTGTGGCGTAGTGGCTATCGCTTGAGGTATCTTCCTAGATCTGCGTTTCCATTTCCTTTTCCTAACCTTATAGTACCCTCGCTCCACTGGAAATCTCTTGGGCCTGTGGTTATTCCCTCTGGTTTGAAACTTGACAGATTCGGAGTGAGAATAACCATTGTTTGGGATCTCGCCCCCCAAGTGTTCGACAGAATTCCTCAGAGAAATTTCAAGGTTCTGAGTTTGCTTTGGCTCTACAAGTCTCTCCTCTTGGATTTCTGGAAACTTAGATTTCTTCAGAGTGGATTCCATGCGTTGGACTGTCGATTCCATCCGCTCTAAGCGAGCATAGATTTGAGTGAGAAGATCTACTGAGTCACTGTCCAAAACCATTTTTGATGTTGTAAGCCCACCGCCGAGAGAAACGGTGTCTCTGATACCAATCTGATACGATCCTGGAACGTATCTAAAGAAGGAGATGAGGAACAGAAGAAATGAAGAAGGAAGATCGAGAGAGAGAGATTAGAGAGAAGAAGCTTAAAGAGTTTTCATATCATCATCCCCCTTTCACAAAGCATTCTCACGCTACATATAAACTAGAACGTAAATGAAACTAATAAGATAGAACTGGGCCTTAAACATTCAGTTAGCCCAACCGATTATTACTGTGAGCCCAATGATACGAACGTATCACGATCCTTCGGCGAACGGTCGCATTGCGTTCTCCGCGATGCCGGAGGGATTCACTAGGAAGTGTTCGAGGTTTTACGGCTGTGGATTGAGCTCGGGCGCGTGACGGTACACGATATCAGGGAACATGAACGGTTCATTAAAACACAAATTACTCAGTCATAATCAAATGAAGAGCCAATCGAGATTCCTGATTCCCAAAACCCGAATTTAATTTAATTATTTCAACCAATCAATTCGAACAAAACCCTTAGCGATAGAGAAGGAAAAAGACCATAGCTGAACGAGAACATATTGCGAGATTAAAATCACGAGCCAAACGGTTACAAATGAAGAAGATCTCACTTGGGATATGAGGCTGCCTAGTCGACTCAGTGAAACATTTGGGTACTGTATTTGGGACTGGGTTTTGTGCACCGAGTCGCGGAGGTTTGTGAAACCGGCGATTTGCACGTGACGCTTTTGGGAAATTGATATTGGGCTGGGAGGCAACATAATTGGGCCTATTCCATAAACTAGTTGTCTATTTTTTTTTTATTGGACAGCGTTTAATTTCTATAAAAATGATTTGCATCAATATTACATTTTTGCAAACCAAATTATGTAACTACCACCCATATAAATGGTTAATTAGGAAATTAGTAGTAGTCAACTGTCTAATGAGTGGAGAAATGTCGAAATTACATCTGCATATGAGTCTGCAAAATGCAACAAAAAACATATTTAGAAACCATTTAAGAACATATATAACGTATTTAGGAAAACCTTCCTAAATCAACAAAAAATAGAAAAAGTATGCAGAGAAAAAACTATAAAAGACTATATTACATGTTGATTTTCATACGTAAATGAAGCATCCGACCATGTGTTGTTGTTTGCCTATACAAAGAAAGAAAGATACAAATGTTGAAATGATCTTTTATGGAAATGCAACGTATTTAGGAACCATTTAGGAACCATTTATGAACATATATAATGTATTTAGGAACATATATAACGTATTTACGAAAGTCTTCCTAAATCAACAAGAAACAGAAAAAGTATGATTTCACTTAAGTCATGCAGAGACAAACTATAAAAGACTATATTACATATTGATTTTCATTTGTAAATGAAGCATCCGAACATGTGTTTTTGTTTGGATACGCAAAGAAAGAAAGATACAAATGATGAAAAATGATCATTTCGTTGAAATGAAACGTATTTAGGAACCATTTTGGAAACTATATAACTAATTTAGGAAAGCTTTCGTAAATGAACAAGAAACAAGAAAAGCTCTAAAAGACTATATTAATTGTTGATTATCATCCGTAAATGAAGCATCATATTATCTGAACATGTGTTTTTGTTTGGCTACGCAAAGAAAGAAATATACAAATGATGAAAAATGATCATTTCCTTGAAATGAAACGTATTTAAGAACCATTTCAGAAACTATATAACTAATTTAGGAAAGCTTTCGTAAATAAACAAGAAACAAGAAAAGCTCTAAAAGACTATATTAACTGTTGATTATCATCCGTAAATGAAGCATCAGATTATCTTTAAACTGCATATCATTATATAAATAGATATGCATATCCGTAAATGAAGCTTTTTTTTTTTTACGTGAACATAAGTATTTTTAGTTATCTTACAGTTTTNGGAAATAGATCGTCAACCCTTTTTTTTGACGTGAACATAAGTATTTTTAGTTATCTTAAAGTTTTAGGACGGTCTTACAAAATTTCTATGAAATCTTTCGAACACAAGTATTTTTAGTTTTAGTCGTGGTTCTAGATTTTCTATAACTATAGATTGGATGAGAATTTGGCGAATCTGGATTCCTCCGAAAAAAATACATTGATTCAATGATCTCTATAATATTATTTAAGAAGACATTTTTGAAAATGAACTTTGTTTTGTAAGTTATTACATGAAATGCCATTACAATTAGTGATAAGAATATGGAAAATATTTATTTTGCATTAAAAATGTTATCTACTATATATTCAAATCAAACAAAATCTATTCAAAATCTTGATGTATTTTTCACTATAGTTTATTATATTTTATTTGAATTTATATCAAAATAAAACTTGAAAATATTTTACTAATTTTATAAAAGTTAGACACAAAAAAATTATTCTTTTAAGAGTTTATGAACTAACCACAAAAGTAGAGTCATTAAACGGTGCATAATAATTAATAGAGTTATGTTTTCAAGATTATATGTTTTACCGGTTAGTCCGAATAATATTTTAGTCTACTGTAAAACGGGTTAAATAGACATATTATTCCGTTTGACAATTATATCTATAATCATGAGTTATGCATATTATAAAATTCAAATAAAAGCAATTTTTCTTAAATTTCAAAACAATCTCTTAAAAAAAAATTACCTCGCGCTAATTATAGCGCGGGTTAAGTCATAGTTCCTTAATATTTAGGAAGCTTTCTGATAGGATCTAGCAAATGTACGTAAGAAGGAAGAAAATGAAGACAAAGGATCGAGAAACAGAGTCGGTCAATGGGGAGAGTTGACTTTGAAGACTTAGTTTCAAAAAGAGGGTTTCAATTCTTTGTATTCTTGTGACTTCTGAGTATATAGTCGGGAGTGAGCTGAGAGAACTTTATCCAGATTGTTTGTAACAAACTTGTGAGACGTTATGAGTCTCGTTCTTGCGATCGTCATGAGATCGTAATACATTTGTTCATTCATTCCATTATCAATACAAATACAGAGGTTTTCGGTGTATCGGAGTTACATATCTTGAAGATCTGAGTTACAAACTTAACAAATTGGTGCGTCGTGACGGGCGAACTGAGCGATAAAAAAAATGGAAGATCCGGCGAAGAAATGGAGGATGATGGAAGGTTCTGTGAGAGATTCACAAACACAAATTGAAGAAATCAAAGGTACATTGGAGAAGGCGACTCAGCGATTCGACGAGATGGAGGAAAAGTCGGATCAGCGATTCAGCGCGGTGGAGAAACAATTGGAGCTGCAATCGAAACATATGGAGTTGATGGGACCGATTCTAAACCAGATCAAAGACTCGATGCAAGTTCTGAAATCTCACGGGAAAGACATAGCGTCGGCATCGGAGATCCAAAACCATGTACCGTTATCCACTTCTAACTATGACCGGAGAGATTCACAGTTATGGTATCGGGGAATATCTGGTATGTTAGCTAATCGTGAATCCATGTTGAAGAAGGTTGATTTGCCGATATTTGATGGAAGATTACATTATGCTTGGATATTGAGAGTTGAGAGATTCTTCAGACTGGGAGAGTATACAGATGAAGAGAAGCTGAACTTGATATCTTTGAATATTGAAGGACAAGTCCTCAATTGGTATAATTGGGAAATATTGGATTCTGAGTTTGTGAGTTGGGAGGATTTCAAGGACCGAATGCTGGACAGATTTGGTGAATCCCTTGAGGAAGAACCAGGAAAGAGGCTGTGTGGTCTCAAGCAAGTGGGGACAATTGCAGAGTATGTTGCAGAGTTTGAGGAACTCTCCAGTCAAGTACGTGGGAGTCGATGAGAAGAATTTGACCAATATATTCTACAATGGCCTTAAACCAGAAATGAAAGAGGTGATTCATATGAAAGAACCGAAAGGATTGAGACAACATAAAGCAGCTGTGTTGAAAATGGAGACAAGTGCTTTTTGTAAAGTGGTGAGTGAAGTATATCAAGCTGAGGACAGACCTAAGAGATCTATGTTATATCAACCTCTGAGGTCGTCATCAACGTATAATACTCAAAGATCAATGGGAGCGACATTGAATGGGAATAATATGGTGCAAGGGAAGAATCTGGATACAGGACATGTCACTTCAAAACCTTTGAGACAAAGACAAATGTTCTCTGATGCAGAATTGGATGAAAAGCATAGAAACAAGATTTGTTTCAAATGTGATGGGAAGTATTTTGCTGGACACAGAGTTATTTGTCCTAAGAGGGAGTTGCAAGTACTTATTTTTGTTAATGGTGAAGAGGTGGAGGTGTTAGAGGAGATATCAGACGATGAATAGGAAGTAGTATGAAGTGATTCGTCTCAGTTGATGCAATTATCTTTCAATGCATTTATGGGATTGGATTCGCTTACTACCAAAAAACTGAAGGGAACCATAGGAAAAGCTACCGTCATTTTCATGATTGACAGTGGAGCAACACATAACTTTGTGTCGCCTCATATGGTGAAGAAACTAAAATTACAATTGGAGAAACTAAAGAATCTCCATGTGAAGTTGGGGACATGAATTATGGCTGAAGGATCGGGAATCTGCAAGAAAGTGGCATTTGCAATGCAAGGACTTAACTTTGTTTCAGATTTCATATCATTAGAGTTGAGTGGAGCGGATGTTATATTGGGAGTGCAGTGGCTGAGAACGTTGGGAAAGTGTGAGGTAGATTGGGATCTTCATGAATGGTCATTCATGTATCATGGGAAGAAAGTGACATTGACTGGTGATCCTGATTTACATGTTCAGAAAATATCTCTTAAATCTCTTGCTCCATGATTTTATGTCCATTCCAAGGGTGCAGTAATTGAACTCAGCAATCATCAAGTGATACAAGAGGATGTGAGTATTCCTCCAGAGATTAAAGAAGTATTGGTTCAGTTTGACAATGTTTTTGCAATCCCTACAGGTCTTCCACCTATACGAGGCCGAGAACACACCATCTCACTGAATCGCCACTCTAATACGAACTCCCTTGAATCGCCACTCTAATGCTGGGTAAAAGGTAACCGGATAATCCTTGCAAGCGGTGAAGCTTCAAGGCACGGGGAAAGTGAAGGGTCACACAAAGGATTGCGGAAGGTCCTTTGATATACCGTCGATCTGCTCTGGATATTACGCACCAAAGATAGATCGAGAATTCTGGATATTACACACCAGAACTAAGGAGAAGAGAATCACTCTCATCACCAAAGAAAGAAGAAGAACTCGTTTTTGATAAAATGAAAAGGTGGGTGTCGAAATTACATAGCAACTAGGGTTTATAGAAGTGCAACAAAGAAACATAATTGGGCCTAAACAACATATGGGCCATAAAACATAAATCTGGTCGAAATTAGACTTGATCACTTGGACGTGCATCCACTGTTGGGCTTTTTCCGAGCGATTCACTGGGCCGATTGAAAAGATCTTGATGGTTTCGGAAACTAGACCCACGGGGCTTTGGATCCATATCTTATACGTTTTCTGGGGAGCTGTGAGCTAACAGCGACACTTGATTTAAAATGCCATAGTAGTGAATGGGCCTCGCTTCAGTCTTGGGTTCGTTGGGCCTTTAGATTTCGTACGAGCAGACGCTTGACATGGGTTCAATTTGGTGAGTGAGCAAAGGGGAAGTGATCTAGCTTTGCCTCGTTAAAAACCTACTCCGCAAAACCCAGTGGGACAAAAACGGAGATAGGGAAAAAGAGCACAAAGCTAGACCACAAGCTCACTAACCTCCTTGAACTTTGGTCTTTGTTGGTGTAGCTTCTTGATCTTGAATCGATGGACTTTTAGGAATGATCAGAGGCTTCTCAGCTGCATGTTCCTCTGCTTCAAACTCAGGTTCAAGCTTCTTCTTCTGGGCGCTTGCCATGATCACATCACTACAGGTCTTCCACCTATACGAGGCCGAGAACACACCATCTCACTGAATCCAGGGGTAACTTCAGTTTTTGTGCGACCATACATATATCCTCATTCCAGTAAGGACGCAATGGAGAAACTAGTGACATAAATGTTGCAATCTGGGATAATTATCTCAAGAAATGTTGCAATCTGGGATAATTAAACCAGTGTTACTTGTAAGAAAGAAGGATCAAAGCTGGAGATTCTGCGTGGATTACCGAGCATTGAATCGTGCTACAATCCTTGACAAATATCCAATTCCAGTGATCGATCAATTATTAGATGAGCTTCATGGCGCTTCTGTGTTCTCCAAATTGGATATGAGATCAGACTATCATCAAAT
Organism: Eutrema yunnanense; assembly: GCA_002933935.1. Lineage (NCBI taxonomy): Eukaryota > Viridiplantae > Streptophyta > Magnoliopsida > Brassicales > Brassicaceae > Eutrema > Eutrema yunnanense. Next base: position 47,019 of record PKML01043506.1, on the reverse strand, counting down.
CAGGATGAGAGATGAGGATATTGAGAAAACAGCTTTTAGAACACATGAGGGTCATTATGAGTTCTTATTCATGCCTTTCGGTTTGACTAATGCTCCAGCAACGTTTCAAGGTTTGATGAACCAGATATTCATACCTTATTTGAGGAAGTTTGTTCTGGTGTTCTTTGATGATATTCTCATATTCAGTTCCACCTTGGAAGAGCATCAGCGACATCTACAAACTGTTTTGGCCATCTTTGCCGAGCAACAGTTATATGCTAACAAGAAGAAGTGCCTTTTTGGACAATCACAAGTCGATTATCTAGGCCATATTATATCTGTAAAAGGAGTAGCAACAGATCCGGCAAAAACAGAGGCAATGCAGAAATGGTCTACACCCAAATCTGTGAAAGAGTTGCGTGGGTTCTTAGGATTGACTAGATATTATAGAAGGTTCGTCCAAGGATATGGAGTGATTGTGAGACCTTTGACTGAGCTATTAAAAAAAGATTCATTTGAATGGTCGGATAGAGCTCAACAGGCGTTTGACAAGCTCAAACAAGTGATGATGTCTGCTCCTGTTCTTACGTTACCTGATTTTGAAGAACTGTTTGTAGTGGAGACAGATGCTTCAGGATTTGGACTAGGAGCAGTGTTGATGCAACGCAACAGGCCTATTGCTTACTTTAGCAGAGGATTGACGGTGAGAGAACAACTAAAACCACTATATGAGAGGGAGTTGATGGCAATAGTCATGGCTGTGTTGAAATGAAAACATTATCTGATTGGTAGAAGATTTGTTGTCCATAGAGACCAGAAAAGTTTGAAGTTTTTGTTAGACCAGAAGGAGGTTTCAATGAAATATCAAAAGTGGCTAACAAAACTGATGGGATTTCAGTTTGACATTGTCTATAAAGCTGGGGTTGATAACAAAGCAGCAGATGGCTTATCTAGGATGGGTCCACAATCAATCTCAAGTGAGAAGATGTTGTTGAATGCCATTACTATTCCTCAGGTGATTCAATTGTAGGACGTGTATACAGAGATTGAGAAGAATGTGGAGATACAGAATTTGATTAAGAGGGTAGTGAAGGGTGAAACAGTGAAACATGGATATACAATTATTAATGGGAGATTGTGGTATAAGAAGAGATTGGTGATTCATAAAGATTCATCATTTATCCCTGTGATTTTGAGAAAGTATCATGATGAATTTATGGGTGGCCATTCGGGTGTGTTGAAGACACTGAAACAAATCCAACAACTTTTCTATTGGAATCATATGCGAAGGATGATTAGAGATTATGTTTCAGCATGTGGAGTGTGTCAAACACACAAATATTCGACATTAGCTCCAGCTGGGTTGTTACAACCACTACCTATACCTACTCAAGTTTGGAGTGACATAAGCATGGATTTTGTAGAGGGTCTACCTTCTTCGAGTGGGATTAACGTGATCCTTGTTGTGGTGGACATGCTAAGTCGGTATAGCCATTTCATTGGTCTCAAACACCCATTTACAGCATCGGATGTAGCTTCCAGATTTATCAATTCCATTGTGAGATTACATGGATTTCTCAATTCCATTGTGTCAGACATGGATAAAATATTATTGAGTAATGGAAAGAATGCTTTAAGATGGCAGGAACGACGCTGAAGTTCAGTTATGCTTTTCACACACAGATAGATGGATTGACAGGAGTAACAAACATATGCTTAGAAACATACATGAGATGCTTCGCTTCTGGTCATCCAAAAACGCTGTTCTCTTTCTTACATTGGGCAGAGTTTTGGTTCAATACTAGCTTTCACACGGCTTTGAAAACATCACCATTCAAGGTTCTGTATGGGAGAGATCCACCAACCTTGGTTAAGTTTGAAGAAGGGTCCACCAAGAATTTTGAACTCGAACAGATGCTTAGAGACAGAGACTGTATGATTCAACAAATCAAAGGCTATCTTCTTCAAGCTCAGCAGTGTATGAAAGAATCTGCTGATAAACATAGACGAGATGTTTCTTTTGCTGTGGGAGATATAGTTTTCTTGAAGCTGAGGCCATACCGTCAACATTCTGTCACTAAGAGGATCTGTCAAAAATTAGCAGCTAGGTTCTATGGACCATTCGAGGTAATGGAGAGGATAGGCAAGGCAGCTTATCGGCTTAAACTTCTGGCATCATCCAAAATTCATCCTACTTTCCATGTCTCACAACTAAAAGCAGTGGTGGGGAGTGCGGTAGAGCCTGTGTCATTGCCATCTTCATTTTCTGAAGCAGGAGAGTTTATTTTGGAACCGGAGGCTGTGGTAGCTCATCGCTACAATAAAGAAGGATTTTTAGAAGTGTTGATCCGTTGGAAGGATTTACCGGAACACAAATGCACTTGGTTCCTATGGTCAGAATTCGACAAACCATACCCTTCTTTTAAGCTTGAGAACAAGCTTCGTTTCATTGGCGGGGGTATTGATAGGATCAAGCAAATATACGTAAGAAGGAAGAAAATGAAGACAAAGGATCGAGAAACATAGTCGGTCAATGGGGAGAGTTGACTTTGAAGACTTAGTTTCAAAAAGAGGGTTTCAATTCTTTGTATTCTTGTGATTTCTGAGTATATAGCCGGGAGTGAGCTGAGAGAACTTTATCCAGATTGTTTGTAACAAACTTGTGAGACGTTATGAGTCTTGTTCTTGCGATCGTCATGAGATCGTAATACATTTGTTCATTCATTCCATTATCAATACAAATACAGAGGTTTTCGGTGTATCGGAGTTACATATCTTGAAGATCCGAGTTACGAACTTAACACTTTCATAAAGGTTTAGGAAAGATTTCTTAAATATGGTTAAAGCCTTCTTTAATACGATATGTAATTGTATAAAACTGATGTTATGAAATAAAAAAACTGTTACTAAATCGATGGCAAAAAAATGAAGTATCTAAAATCCATTTTTACTTAATCAAAGGGAGCGACTGAGAATCTTCAAATCTTCAAAAATCAAAAACCCAAATCAAAAACTAGCGATTTTTCACACAAAATCAACACCATTTCATACAAATCTTACAACATAACAATCCCAATCAAACAGATTTGTTCACAACTTCCTCAATCAAACCAACAACAAAAACCAACAGATTCATCTCAATTTTTCCTTCAGGATGGTGTCTCGAACTCGAAATCGGACATATTCATAATGATTTCTCCTTTAAACTGCATATCATTATATAAATAGAGTAAGATAGATCAACAAGAGCTGATCGAATTTGTAGTAATTAGCTAATAGAATACAAGACTTTCCCCATCATAAGAAAGATAGAAAGATATGAATACTCATCATAAAAGAGGGGAGTCAGTATCTACCTTCTGATGCTTCTGGTCTGTATATAACTGTCCTATATTTCTGCAATTAAATAAAGAAAAAATGGTCGGCTTTCATCAATAGACTATTATGTGGAATTAGCATGAAACAAACAATAGGAGGAAAGAAAAAGTAAACCTGCAAATGACTTTTGACATGTAATATAGTCAAGCCTTCGACTTTCATATGCTTCAGCACACCCTTAGGAGTTGCTTCTGTGTAAAAGAAGACTTTGAATCAAAGTTGACGATTTTAAGAGTGGGAAGCAAAGAGAGAGAGATGCTCACTATTACTGCCGCCAAGTTGGTTAACAGCCTCGACAAAAGCTTCATGAAGTTCTTGCGTCCAACGCATACGTCCCTTAGCTGCTGCATTATTATTGTTGTTGCAACTGTTGTTGTTGTTATCATTACTGTTTGAGGATAATGTCCTAACAAGAGGTTGAAATTCCACACAAGGAGAAGGCTGCTGCAGAACAACTTGGGGTTGTTGAATATGTGATTGCATAGTTGGTTTCTGGACCTGAAACAATATCCTTATAAAACATGGGTCTCTTGTTTTCTAACGTTAGCCATAGAAAACGTAAAAACTGATATTTAGAGACAAAGAAACACAATATTTATCGAAAAAATCAATTTAGAGGACGTAAAAAGTAGAAGACGAGACAACATTAACAACCTTTGAAGCTAAGGTGGAACTTGTGTCAAGGAGAAGATCGTTCCAGTGAGTAGACATTAGAGGATTCTCATTGGTAATCAATTCGTCATAGGATGATTATCAGAATTTACCTCCACACCTGCACCTCGGTGATAATCCATGGCCAGGGTTTCTGCAGTACGCTTTCCCCAATCATGATGAACGGCAGAGGAAATCCCTCCTCGATTGTCCTATTTTGCCCAAAACCAGTTTACTTTATCGAAAGATCAAAATTTCTCAAAGAGAAGAGAGAAAGAGCAGAACTCATATAGAAATGTAAGTCTCGGAGAGAGAGGATTTGATAAAATCGTCACCATAGCTTCTCCCTCCGGGCGATTCCTGCAAAATCCAATGTTATACTAAGTTCTTTTCTTCTGCGTTTTTAGGCACTATAAATGCTCCGAAAAAACTTGTGCTCACACTAACAAACACTCGCAAGTCACAACTCCATTTGTTAAAACAAGAAATCATGCAGTCCAGAGTTCAAAAAAGTTGGCGTTTTAATTGCAATTTGTGATGCACAAGAACAAACAATTGAAAACAAACTAAAAAAAAATCAAAATTAGAAGATCGAGCGATGGAGACTTACGCATCGTTGCCGATTCCGAGATTGAGAAGAGCATTGAGCAAAGCAATCTTAGCATCTTCAATTGGTGAATCGTCAATCATACTAACCAGCGACGTAATCGCACTGAGCATCGCGAGCGTCACTCTCACCTCCATGTCATCCTTCGCTAATAACCAAACCTCACTCGTCCCTCCACACTCCGCCTCCGCTTGTAAATCCCTAACCACTCGTTTCATAATATACAGCGATTCCTCCTTCTTAATCACGAAACCCTCTGATGCTGAATCATCCCTTCCGATCATTGCAGATTTTGAATCACTCGTTTTTGTAAAACAGGTTCAGATTTATCTTCATTGTCGTCTTTTTTTTTCCGTTGTCTTCGTAATTATTATTTTTTATTAATTCTCCTTAAGATTAGGCGAGAATGATATTATGGGTAAAATAGTTTTTTGCCTCTTTAATGAATGCTAAAAATGGGGGGTTTTTTATTAGGGTGCTAGTTTGGTCAGAAAGTTTACAAAAAGTGCTATTTTGATCAATTTCGCTTATTAAAATACCTAAACTAATTCCATCAAAACACTAATCCTGGCGGCTTTTGAATAATATTCAAAAATTCTCTCCGTTGAATATATATGATTTTTTTTTGAGTTTTGGAGCTTTGAAATCCGGGTGAAACTATGGATTACTATACCGATTTGGTCATGGTTATGATGTATATTTTAGATGGATGAGTTTTGGCTTTTGATCAACGGTTGAAGAATCCGTAGGAATTGAGAAACAGCTTTAGGAAATTTCTTCTTTGTTCTACTTTTTCTTCCTCTAAGTGAGAATATGGTTTCATCGATTTCGAAGCTTGAATAATCCGATTTCTTTGAGAGTTTCTGGAAAACCTCCGCAACAATTTATCTGCGATTCCGATAATTTTGGTTCTCATATTGTTTTTTTCTGCTACATCAATAGGCTTTTACCAGAAAACTGTAGGTGAAGTCGTCGACGGAAAATGATTTCATCATTTTGCAGACGGCTTTTATCAAACATCGATAAAAGGAATCCATTTATTGATGTGTTGCGTTTTAATGCATTCTAACCCAAGTTTTCAAGTGGTTTTCGAGTCTATTTAGTGTTTATAGAGTCTTTTCAGGTCGAAACACGTTTGGATGGAGTTTTAGGCGTCAAAAGCAAGGAACGGACGTGAAAACAAGTTGAAGGCGTCGAAAAGGGGTTCGATCGATCGATCCTTTTTCACAACCGGAACATAAGCTTTTTCGATCGATTCATCCTTTTTGTGAAGAACGACCATAAGCTTTTTCGATCGATCGATCCTTTCCCGTACCGACAGGTTAAGCGACATTGAAGAAAACAGAAATTTTGGTTTTCCTTATTTTGGATCGGTTTCGCCTGGGATTTGAGAAAAACATGTTTTAGACCTATTTATTATTTTTTCAGCCATTGTGAAGGCTACGCTTTATTTTATTCATCAAAGAACTTTTTGGCTTTTGCACTTGTAAGATTTGGGGAAACGAATCTCTAACTTACACCGGAGAAGATTTATGAACCATGTTTTCTACTTTCTAATCTTATTATGCAATTCCTTTCATCTCTCTGTGTTTTCTCTGCAACTATGAGCGAGTAGTCTTTTAATTAGGTTTAGGGTTTCAAAAGATTTCATGAATCGATAGTTAGGATTGATTAAATAGGGAATTATCAATTGGATTCTTCATCTATGTTGTTCTTAGTGATTGAACTGGATTGATCACTTAGTTCATGATCTTAGGATATTTAACGCACTGAAAGTGTTTGATTAAAGTGGTAATGGTCCAAAATAGTACAAAATAGTACAAAATAACAAAAAATTGCTAGAATAGTACAAAGTTTGGGAAAATTGCTAGAATAGTCTTTTTCAAAAAAAAATTGAACTTTTTTGGGTTTAGGGTTGGGTTGTTTATGGTGTAAGGTTTAGTTTTAAGGGTGTAGGGTTTAGGGTGAAGGTACCTTAGCCAACGGGATTTGATGTTAAGGTGTTTTGTGAATTTATCAAATCGGACTACAATGCATGCTTAGGACTTTTGAATTCAACGAGAGTTAGTTTTCGTAGATATAAGCATAGGGATTAATGCTTTGGGAAAAAGTTAGTCTAATCTTTGGTTTGAGTTCTAGAACGATACTTAATGCATTCCATGTTTAAGATACTTTAACTGTTACTCAGGTTTTCTGTGAATTGTCCCTGGACCTAGCGCTTTTCCTTATCAAATTTATATCGTTTAATTTGTCATCCTTAGATTTTAGAAGTTACAAACCATAAATCATTGCATTCGTCTTATATTTATTTTCCTCCTGCATTCTCGTAGTGTTTCACTTGGTCCTTGTGGATTCGATCCCTACATTACTACAACTTTTGTTGTGCACTTGCGGTAGTTTATTATAGGGTTAAAACTATGTGTATCAAGTTTTTGGCACCGTTGCCGGAGACCAATTGCGTTACCTACGAGTCTTGGATGAAAGTTCAGACTAAGAGTTACTTTTTGTCAGTACTAACATGTTTTATTTTTGCTATTTCTCATGTGTTTCAGGCTTATGACCATAAGCGAAGGTTCTGAAAATCTGCTTCAGGTGAACAACGAGGAATTAGCACGAATTGAACGAGAAAACAACATTATAAGGAGAGAAATGGCTAACTTGCCAGAAAATTGTGATCTCAAAAATCCTCTCTTTGCCGGTAACAATCAGAACGAGTTCGACAATGAGGGAAAATTCATAAACCCCCTTTTCAATGCTCACGACGATGGCGTTGATCCAGAAGACGCTACTGCTCAGAGACAAGCTGAAGAGCAGCAGAAGCAAGTTGCTACAGCTGCACTCGAACGTGGGCATAATCAGAATGTGGTGTACTCAAATGCACCAAACCAGAGGAATCTGAGACAGTCTCCACGCAGACCTATTGGAGCCATCGATACTCCTCACATGTTCTATCAAGACAGGGCTGCTATACGCCCACCGCATATTCATAGGCAAAACTTTGAGATTAAGCCTCAAATCATCGCTCTTGTCAAGAGGCATATGTTCTATGGGAAAGCCTCAGAAAATCCCATGGATCACATTGAGATGTTTGAGGAGATTTTCAGCACTACAAGCTCGAATGGAGTCCCTGCGGACTATTTAAATGCAAACTTTTCTCTTTCTCTTTGGTTGATCGAGCATCGAGTTGGCTGAAATCTCTTGAACCTAGCTCTTTGACTTCTTGGGATGCAACACGATCAGCCTTCTTGGATCAGTTCTACACTAAATCCAAGAAAACTTCACTGAGGATTAAGATCACTCAGTTTCAGCAGAACAATGGAGAACCTTTCAATGAAGCTTGGGAGAGATTCAGAGAGTATCTCTCCCAAGCTAGAAAATGTGGATGCAGTGAACTACATGCAAAACCAGGAATTTTTCAACAAATGGTTACCAGAACTACATAAATCATCCCAACTTGTCTTACAGAATCACAAATGTTGAGAATCATCAAGATCAGTTTTATCCATATCAAACTAGCGTACAAAATCAGGGACTGCCCAATTTTCAGCCGAAACCGTTCGTGCAAAATCATGGCGTCAGCGTATTCTCCAAATAATTTCAGCAGACAGGCGTGCAGAATCAGGGACATAAGCCATTTGCACAAAATTTTAAGGGAAAATCGTTCGTGCAAAATCAGGGGCAGAACAATTTTGAGAATCAGGGTGGTTTCCAGCTGAAACAACAATTTTCTAACTCTCAGCCTAACCAGGAGTCTAAGCTTGAAGCAATGATGCAGCAGTTGATGATAAATCAGCAGAAGACATCTAATGAGATGAATGTCAAGGTAGATGAGATGCATTAGGATCTCCACACAAAGTTTGAAGCCATCCAAACTCATGTGAAGAAGCTTGACACTCAGGTAGCTCAGACAACATATGCAATTAAGAGGCCTAGTGGAGTTCTTCCAGGAAAAGGTGAACAAAATCTAAGAAATGAGTTTTTCCAAGCAATCACATTGAGGAATGGGAAGGAGATTGAGATTGTGGTTGACTCTGACAAGAACAAAAAGACTCTTGAGGCCATAGCTTTAGAAGACGATGATGCAGCAGAAGAGACAAATACTTCGTCTGGAGTTCTTCCAGGAAAAGGTGAACAAAGTCCAAGAAATGAGTTTTTCCAAGCAATCACATTGAGGAATGAGAAGGAGATTGAGACTGCGGTTGACTCTGACAAGAATAAGAAGACTCATGAGGCCATAGACTTAGAAGACGATGGTGCAGCATAAGAGACAAATACTTCGTCTAAGCCTCATGTGGTCGTTGAGGAACTTGTAGCTCCACCAGCACGTGTCCATGTGCCTAAGGTTCCTTACCCTAAGCGCCCGAAGAAGACACAAATAGATCTTGAGAAGACGAAATGCAAAGCACTTGTGAATGAACTTTATGTGAGACTTCCTTATGTTGATGCAGTTTATATGGTTCCTTCTTTGAAGAAATATGTGAAAGACATGGTCACCAACAAGATCACTAGTGAGGAAGGTGTGATGAGAATCACATAGGAGTGCAGTGTTGTGATGCAAGGTAGGATGCCTAAGAAATTGGGTTATCCAGGGAGATTTGTGCTTTCTGTGCAAATAGGAACTATAACCTTTGAGCGCTCTCTCTGCGATTTGGGAGCTAGTGTGAATCTCATGCCTTATTCTGTTGCTAAGCGTCTTGGTCTCACATCATTCAAGCCAGCTAGAGTCTCTTTGGTATTTGTTGATTGTTCTGTGAAGATTCCACTAGGTATTCTAGAGGATTTGCTAGTGAAGATTGGTAATGGCTACATCCCAGCAGACTTCGTGGTTCTTGAGTGAGACATAGAGCCAAAAGATCCTCTCATTTTGGGAAGACCTTTCTTGGCTACAGCTGGAGTGATATGCTCAAATTAATACCCTAACAGTACTAAAGCAGTAGTTGTAATATAGCTAGGGGTCGAACCACAAAGACTCACAGAGATGCACAATAGATTGTATAGACGAGAATTAAGCTAAGCAATTCAGATGTAATTAAAAGCAGTGCAGGAATTAAAAGAGTTGTAATTCAATTGGGAAAAATATAGGCTCAGGGTGTTTCTCAGGAAATCAATGAATGCAGATAAACTAACTAGCAGGATTCAAATTTAGCGCAGTTCTTGAACTCAAATCACTAAGATATAATTAACCAATTGTCGTTGCGAGAATTATCTAAATCTAAATCCTAGGGATTCCAAATCTCTTTGCGAATCCTAAATTCTAAATCAGCCTTAAAGTTCAGGTTTGATATGTTCACAAATCAATTAAACCAAATCTCTTTGCGAATAATCAATTTGCTCANTTATGAGAACAAAAAAATACAATGGTAACAAGACTATGTTTGTAAACTAATGTCTCATTTATTTTTTCTTTAATCCACATAACAATTTTTTTTTTTGTATTTAGGTAAAATCTCTGTTCAAAACTCACGTTTCTCTACAAAACTAATTCTTAATGGAGATTTGGAAGAGGTTAATGCATTTAAAACAAAGTAAGTATTATCTTCAAAATTGTAATCTGACTTTAAAGATAATATTTTCTTTTCATGAAGATCTTAAACATTTTTGTTTGTTTGTAAATTTCAGGATGGCAAAAGGTGATAATTCTGTTTCATCTACGATTTCTTCACTGATAGCACCCACCTTAATTAAAAACACCATAGACTCATTCCCATTAAGCAGCTGGAAAACTGTTGATCAATTCACATCAGCAACTGAGGTAAAAATAATTATATTTGATTCTGTTTTTCAACCACATAGTTGTGGTGTTTGATTGGTAGGAAAAGTTGTTGGGGTCGACAAAAATATAGTCCACATGTAGTCATTTGGGCTTAGATATTTTCTCACTTGCATATTTACAAATCTGTTTTATTTCTCCTCTAATACTAAGTTGAATTTAGTAATTCATACAGTTCCAGGGTGATATGAAAACAAGAGAATGGATTCGACAGAGATGCTCATGATAATTAGGTTTTCAATCTTTAATCAAACAAATATCTCTGCAACTCCTCTACCCGCAAGTAAATTCAACTTAGCTTCCCGAATAGAACTAACTATATATATAGCATTTTGGTTGATAAATTTATAGAATGCGGTTTCATGTTATCAAGTTGAAAAGATATTTTCTCACTTGCATATTTACACATCTGTTTTCTTATGACTTATCTTTAGGAAAGTACTTGCGTGGCTTTTGCTTCAATTTTAGCATTTCGAAAGGAACTTCCTTGGTACTATGTTGGATGCTAAAAATGTTTCACAAGTGCTACACCTAATTTCAACCCAGAGACTGAGGAAATTGAGTCCAACAAGTATTCATGCGACACTTGCGACAAGCATGAAACCACCACAAGTCTAAGGTAATTTCATGTATCACAATTTTTGAATTTTACATTTATTTCAATATTATGAGGAAAATGTTCCTTTAACTTGATTTTTATATATCATCAGGTACAAAGTGCATCTCAAAGTAGCTGATCATACTGAATCCACATCTTTCCTATTATTTGATAGAGAAGTTATACAGCTCATTCATAAATCTGTCTATGAATTGTGTGAACAACAAGTGCAGGTGCATTTTGCATTATTTTTACCTCAGTTGTTTGTATTCTGCATAGTATGAATATAAGTAGAAAATATCTCATGCATCTTCCTTTTATTTGTTGTGTTTTAGTTTAACCGTGAGGGTGAAATTCCGCAAGAGCTAATGGATTTAGAAGGACGTAAAATTGTTTGCATCATTCGTGTGAATGGTACAGAGAAGAAATACATACAATCAAGTTTTAAAGTCGTTAAACTCACTGAAAAACCTGAAACTATCCAGAAGTTTGAAGATAATGTCGTCTTGATGGTACGTTACTAAAGCTCTGCCAATTTATAGCACCATAATATGTTTGGATTATATTTTATAATGTACATTTTTTATGGCCTTTAGGATGCTACACACTCAGAAATGCCTGCAATTTCAAGCACCTCTACTGCAATTGAGGTTATATATTCATACACATTTGTTCATAATTCTGAATAATTAGAATTACATGACATCCTATACTATCCATTTACTACAGATGGAGAATACATCATCGGAAGCAAATAACAATGAATCGACACCCTATTCTCCTGTCACTCCAATCACAAAACGGCAACGTAACGATATACTCGAAGATGGAGTTCAACAATCATCAACAAAGCTTATGGCAACATCAAAGCTGGATAGAGGAGAAAGTGTTAACAAAGAAATCAACAAAGGCATAGTGTACAGAAGCTGCAAAGACACGAAAAAGTGATATTCACCTAAGTTTTATCAACTTCACTATGACCGACCAGACATTTTGGACGTAGTACGGGCCAAACTGTAGACCAGACGATGGTGTAGCAGAAGAGACAAATACTTCGTCTAAGCCTCAGGTGGTCGTTGAGGAACTTGTAGCTCCACCAGCACGTGTCCATGTGCCTAAGGTTCCTTACCCTAAGCGCCCGAAGAAGACACAAAGAGATCTTGAGAAGACGAAATGCAAAGCACTTGTGAATGAACTTTATGTGAGACTTCCTTATGTTGATGCAGTTTATATGGTTCCTGCTTTGAAGAAATATGTGAAAGACATGGTCACCAACAAGATCACTAGTGAGGAAGGTGTGATGAGAATCACATAGGAGTGCAGTGTTGTGATGCAAGGTAGGATGCCTAAGAAATTGGGTTATCCAGGGAGATTTATGCTTTCTGTGCAAATAGGAACTATAACCTTTGAGCGCTCTCTCTGCGATTTGGGAGCTAGTGTGAATCTCATGCCTTATTCTGTTGCTAAGCGTATTGATCTCACATCATTCAAGCCAGCTAGAGGCTCTTTGGTATTTGTTGATTGTTCTGTGAAGATTCCACTAGGTATTCTAGACGATTTGCTAGTGAAGATTGGTAATGGCTACATCCCAGCAGACTTCGTGGTTCTTGAGTGAGACACAGAGCCAAAAGATCCTCTCATTTTGGGAAGACTTTTCTTGGCTACAGCTGGAGCCATCATCGATGTGAAGAAGGGCAAAATTGATCTTCATTTGGGTGACTTGATAATGAAGTTTGAGGTAGATAAGTTGTTGAAGAAGCCAACAATCGATGGACAAACTTTCTGGATTGACTGCGTTTCAAAAGCCACTGAGGGAGTGTCAGACGAGCTGCTGGTAGATGATCCTCTTTAGATCGCTTTGAAACAATCTGAGAGTGAGTTTGGTTACTTAAGCAAGGACACATCTGGTTACGCGAAGATGCTTGATTCCAACGCGAGAGTGGAGAAGATTGTAGCTTTTGTTGCACTTGATGGAGCTGCAGAGAAATCGCCAACTGTTGAGCCTCCTGCACCAGCTGTCAATCCTTGGAGAGAGCTGAAAGCTCCAAAAATCGAGCTCAAACCACTTCTCACTGGGCTAAGATACATATTTCTTGGTCCTAACTCTACATATCATGTGATCATTAATGCTGAATTGAAAAATGCTGAGACTGCCTTACTCTTGTGCGAACTGAGGAAATATCGTAGAGCATTAGGTTATTCTCTAGATGACATTACATGAATCTCACCAGATCTTTGCATGCATAGGATACATCTAGAAGATGAATCGATGACTTCTATAGAACATCAGAGACGGTTAAACCCAAATCTATAAGATGTTGTAAAGAAAGAGATAATGATGCAGGCATTATATGTTGTGAGCACTTCCATTTTGCAGGCAAATACATGAGGATAATTGTTTATGGATTTCGTCCAGAAACAAAGCAGGTGAAACTCTCACTTCTTTTTAAGCTACCATGTTCATTTCTCCTTGAAATTTGTATGACCTTATGATCATACTTTGCAAAGGCGTATTGTGTTTGATGCATTATTGAGGTGTAGCAAGCCCGAGAGAGTATGGGATCTTTATACTTTTGCATGCAGACCTTCTAAATTTGGTAACGCAAACCCAACAGAAAGATTGCTTGATGAATATTTCTATCTTCTTGGAAAAAGTTCATTACGAGCATCAATTGATATGACTGAAGAGGGATCATTCACATTGTTGAATGAGCTGTGGCGGATAAGTGAATTGAACTCTAATTATAATTTGTGTTAGAGTTATCCATTTACTTTTATGGTTCCAAAATCTATAAGGTAGGACATTGTTATCTTTTACGAGATTACCAAAAAATCCTCTTCACTGATTTCCATGTCTCTCTTTTCTGTGTCGGAACTAGACCATCTTTTTAGTGAGTATCAATATCATTGTTGCTGATAGTGATGAAAAGTTGCTCCATGCGTCTTCTTTCCATGCAAAATGTCGCTTACATGTGATCACATGGTATAAGCCAGGTAGAAATGCAAGTATTATGGTTGTTTCCATTTTAATTTATGTGGTATTGCATCCACACTGACGTACTGAAATGCAGATATCCTGATTGCAGGCAGTGGAGTTGTAATTGCACGCTCATCACATCTTTAGTGGGTCTCATGATGAATATGAGGAAGTATATTAAACTTTTAATTTCATGAAGGTACACTTGGAGAATAGTCTAGTTTAATTTTGGATTTCAAAGTTCGTGAAGCGATAGATTTTGAAGTTTGATTTGTTTCACTTGCCTCGACAGTAATTCTGATGAAAAAATTGTTGCTGCATTCTGCACTTAGTTAGCTGGTCCTAAGGGGGAACGAAGGTGAGCTTCTGGCGTTCCCTTGATCTGGTTAACTCTTACCCGTCCGTATTTTTTTGTGTCGTTGTAGAGAGAGAGAAAAATATGAATCATGAATGCATCTTAAAACGGGAAATCAAAAATTTAGTTGATCGTGCTGGACGAGAGATTAACTTTTGAATGCATCAAAAGCTCTCTTTGGTTGCAATGAAAATACATTTGTTTGTTGTTGAATATCCAATATGGTTGACAGTGGTTTCCCATTCACAAGGATACGCTGAACTCATTCCATATGGTTGATATTTAAAAAGATGCATTTATCTCATCGTATTTTTTTACTGCGTAGGAAGCTTTATATTGCTGATGCAAGACCTAGGAAAAATGCATTAGCAAATGGAGCAATGGGAGGCGGCTCAGCCCATGTTCACTCTGATGTGTCTATTGCAGCTCTGACTATTGGGTTAGCGTATGTGACCTCTGAGGAAAGCTGCAGCAAATGGTCAGGTTCCATAATGGCGCTGGCTCTAGCCTCAGCCACAGAGCTAATGGCTTCGCATTGCATTGAGATGGCTGAGTAAGCAGGTGCTGATCGCACTTGCGTTGCTTACACAATTAGGTATTCCGTTGATATCCACATCCCTGGAGATTTCATGACTCTCATAGCTGCGGCAGCAACTGGTAAGGCTAATAGCTATTGTTTAAAAGCTGATGTTTGAGGTTTTGGTTGGGTTAGTAAGGTGGTATTTATTCTTTTTAACATAGGATAAGTTTAAGAAATCTTTAGGATTTTTCAAGATTTCTCTTAACTCCATATCTCATTTTGTAAATTTCTAAATCTCTTTGTCCAGATTGTATTTTATGTCGACTTGAACATTTTTAGATGACAGTTGTTAATAGGAATCTCTAAGAGCATTCACATTGGTGAGACACCTCACCAAAAAAAATTTTAATTTTTTTTTCAATTAAATAATTAAATTAAAAAAAAAAATTTGGACCAATCAAAACGTGACTTGTCAGCTCGAGGGTGTCTCAATTTTGTTTAATGGTATGAGACACCTCAATGTGGATGCTCTAAGTGGCGAGATTATATTAAATGTGTGATTGCTTTGTTTGTTCACCAGTTTACTTGGTGTTCTACTTCTTCTTTGAGTCATACTTCTTCTTTGAATCATGCAACAAGAAGGATGCTTCTGTTGTAATTTGGTTGACTGGAGGGTCTGGATGTAGTATGAGAAATGTCCTTTCAAGATTGCTTAGAAAATGTCTTTTGCTTGGGATGAGTATGGATGAGACCATGTATTTCCCCAATTCTTATTAGCGTGTCGCCTTATTGCTCTTATTAGTATGGATGAGGTAATTGAGAATTTATCTTGCAGGCTTCCAATCACTTGTTCGTTCACCAGCATGTTGGAACCGATTTCAGCTTCATAACAGACAAAAGTGATGTCCGTCATAACAAAAACATAACAGATCGATATGATTTTTTGGAGGTTTGGTCATTGGATTCTCTGTTGAGTTCCTTTTTCAACTGAACTTTTGTTAATACAGAAACCTGTTTTTGTGTGTTTGTTTCTTTCTTCTTATTTCATGGCAAGACAAATTTTGTTTATGATATTATGCATATTTTCGTAATAGTATTATGAATTCATTAGGAATTCTTTTAGATCTTATTGAAATATTCGTGAATTATGACAACTATTTTTATATCTAATTTATACGTATATATTAACATCACATCAATTTTACTACCAATTATTTTTTTGTAACCAAAATATATCATATAAACAAAATTTACAAGCAAATCTTTTGACATCGATATTGGTTTTAAGATTCTGGAGAAAATACACCCTATGTTAAAATTATAATGTTTATAAACAACTAGGAAAAATTCAAAAATTAAAATATCACTAAATTAAGGAAAAGTGTACCGTTAACCGGGTTCAATACGTATTACACATATCATTAACGGTTTTTAACCATGAAATGATGTTTTTTTATATATGTTTTAAAAGAATTATGAATGGTAAAGAGGTGAGAGAAGGAACAATTTTTGTTGTAGAAGAATGGTTGTCTAGGGCTGGGAATTCGGTTATTTCGGTTAATTCGGTTCGGTTTTTTTGGTTTTTTGGCTAGTTCGGTTTTCAAAAATTTTGCCGAAAATAACCGAATAAAATATTGGTTTGGTTTGGTTATCGGATAGTTCGGTTATTAATTTAGTTACCGAAATTAACCGAAATTTACGGTTTTTTGGTCAAAATTCGGGTAAATTCGGTTAAAACGGTTCGGTTATTTGGAAAACAAAATTTGGGCCAGGTCTTTGAAATAGTTAGATTAAGCCCATGAGATTTGGATTAGGCCCACGTGATTTGGACAAAAATAAACTGGGCCAGGTCTTTGAAGAATCGAAGAAGAAAAACAAAGAAAAAGAAGAAGAATCGTTTGAACAAAAAAAAAAAAAGAAGAAGAAGAATCGAAGAAGAAGGAAGAAGGAAGAAGGTGGCGGCTGGCTGAGAATTGAAGGATAGGTTTATGTTTTTTTTATTTTTTTTTTTTATTTTTTTTTTATAGATTTCGGTGAACCGATCGGTTTGGTCGAACCGAACAGATAACCGAAATTAATTATAAATGTTGCTAAAAAAAACCGAAAGATAACCGAACCATAACCGAATTTACAAAACTTCGGTTCAGTTCGATTAGCTCGGTTCGGTTTTTATTCCCATCGCTAGTTGTGTCAAAACTATTTTTGTTCACAAGCAAAACCGACGTCGCTTTGTTAGGACTATTCCCTCCGCCCTCAGCCGTATGTCTCTAATCTTTGGCTAGCACATCAACATATTTGAATCCACCACCTTAGATTATATTTTTAAAGAATTGTGGAAGATTAGGATTCTTACATTTATATTATAATAATCTTTTATTTTTTGAAATTTGGTGCCCTCAGCCGTATGTCTCTAATCTTTGGCTAGCACACATCTTTGGATACACCAACTTAGATTATATTTTTAAAGAATTGTGGAAGATTAGGAATCTTACATTTATATTATACTAATCTTTTATTTTTTGAAATTTGGTGCAAAGAATTTTTTAGTGATTCTTTTATTTAAAGATGTATTTTTAGATTATTTAGTTTATCACATATTATTTTTTCTCGGCTAAGAGAATCAGAAATCCTCTCTCGAAGCGGAGAGAGAGGACGCTTTACACCTATTTCTTATACGTCTTCGCCTTGATTCCTCCTGGCCTTTGCGCTCTCGTTACAGACTCCTCTTTATTTTATTTGTAATTTTATTGAATTCAAGGACAAGATGAGCAAAATCTTTTCTTCCAAAGCAAAAAAAAAAAAAAATTGACCAATATGGGGGGGGGGGAGGGCAAGTGTCGATCCTGGAGAGCCCCCTTATCTCTTTATAAGATAGATTATGTACACATGTTGTGCTTTTTTTTTTCATTTATGCTAGCATGTTCTATATTTAATTTCAATCTACTTTTATTTAGAAGAATACAAAGAAGAAATAGAAGAAAAGTTTAACATTAAAACCAAAAAAAAAAAAAAAAAGAAGAAAAAGACGACTGAAGATACAACAAAATGGATTTTTTTTCAACGAATGTGGTTCTTGAGGAAGATGTTTTCTCGCTGAATATGAAGCATAGGTTTGATGGAGCTTGTGCCATGGATTTTACCATGTGTTTGATGACCATCTACGTCCTGAAATAACTAAAAATGTAATGAAATAAGAAGTTTGTATGAGTGAAGAAGCTACGCATTTAGTAGAGCAAGCATTACTTGGGAAATATCTCAAGGTGACACGCGAGACTTATCGTGGTGTGTTCAAATAGATAACAAAGAAAGTGAACATAAATTTAGATGGGTTTCAATCCATGTGTTTATCTTTTGTTATGAACACATGTCTTGCTTCTTTTCCTCAGTTATGCTAAGATGTTCTTTATTTAATTTGAATCTATTTTTAACTAGAAGAATCCAAATAAAAAATGGATAAAGAGTAAGACGATTGGAAGTATGAAAGGTACAAAGAAATAGTGATTGTCGATGACTACTTTTAAGATGAAGCTTAACATGATATCAAAGCTACCAAATGGATTGTTTACATATGCTATGATATCATGGTTTTGTGTCCGCGCTTGTGGGAAAGATTGTGAGAGTCAAAACTCACATAATCAATCTTTTGTCGAGTCTTTTTAGAGGGAACCGAAATTTCTAGAAAAACACAATAAGAGATCCAAAGATGGTGATTTTATTGTTGTTGTTTAGAAAGCGATTGTGTACAAGATATTGCTAAGTGTTTCTGCTATGATAAAAAGTGTGTCCCTTCTATGAATGAATATGCTTGTTATTTATACATGTTTCGTGGGCAAGGATCTCAGACATAATCTAGAATATTTCCTTTTCTCTTGCGCGGCCACCAACTTAGATCACCTCCTGAGAAGGCGAATGACCTTGTTAGGGCAATCAATGATCTGGGCTTTGAACTCAGCCAACAAGTTCATGAGAGGTTGCTACCTCGGCCCATTTGTATTGAGATCGGTCTTTCGAGGTGAGCCGATCCGTAGCAGTCTCAGTTTGGTTGAAAGATGTCGTTGCTTTGGCCTCGGCTCGGCTTTCGTCCTCTCAAGGTAGGATTTCCTTGGTGAGTCCTCTGTTCTTCTAGACGAGGCGAAGGGAGGTAGGCTATTTTGAGGAATTTCATGATTTGGCTCGACCCTCCACACTCTTTGGGAATCGGTACGTTCCATATTAATCTCGAATGAGTGGAAACCGACCCAATCAGTTAGTATTCCTTGTTGTCTGAAGTGTTAATCTCGGATGGGTGAAAACCGACCCCAACAGTTTGCCCCCCCAGCTCGTCAGATTCGGGAGTGATTGTGACGAGGTAAGATTTATTGAGATCGAGATTAACAGCCGAACTGGAACGATACCGAGCCGTGATTTCCAAGATGGCTTCTGTTTGGGATGATAGCGAACTCCATGAAACGAGTTCGGCACACCTCGTCGCTTCGGAGTGATGTTATCGCTGATTTTGATTTGATGGTCTCCTGTCAGTTGCATTCAAGCGCTCTGCTTTAAATATCTCGAAAGTTGCGAATGTTCCTTGTTGGTTTTCAAGGTCACGCGCGCCCATGTGCGGAGCGTCTATAAAAGATGTGATTTCTCTTCATTTCGTCTCATCACTCCAAAAACTTTCGAAACTCATGTATTTTTCTACTCTCTTTTCCTTCTTAATTTAATTTTTCCAAAGTGATATGCCGGATTGCGATGTTCTAAACGGCTCGGTTGGTTCAATCGGCCATATTCCGCCCATCCATGATTCCACATCGGGTGCCGAAGCGAATAAATCGCCCGAAGCAAGTGAAGATTATGGCCCTTGTGCTTCGGCTACGAGGACCGGTATTGAGAATGGTGTATCGCCCGAGGTTAATACTTTCTCCGAGGCGAATCTTCCTTCCGAGGTTCGAAAGGTCGCAAGTCAATGTCTTGACGTTGTTCCCTTTGAGGGGTTGGTTCACTCTTTCGTTGTTGATCCTGAAAATGCGGTGACGACCGAGGAGATAAAGGTTGAAGACGAGAACTTCCTTTGGGATCCCAACGAGGCGAGGGCAAAGATAGATCGACTGGTGAACGTATATCAGCCGGGTTCATCGAAGCGAAAATCTGCGAGAGGGACCAAGAAGAAGCGAGTCGTTCCACCATGTTCTACGCTCTCGATCGCGATGTCTTTGGAAGAATTACGGGTGCGATTCAATATTTCTGAGGGTGTTGAATTCGTAGTCCCCGTGCCGTCTGATCGAGCCAACAATCCTCCTCCGGATTGTTTCACCGTTTACGAGGCCTTTTCAACTTATGCTTTCTTTGGTTTCCGATTCCCTAAGTGATCCTTCGCTATTTATGGCATCACGACCATGCTTTAGCCCAAATCAAAGTTCGGGGGCTTCGTCACCTCATAGGGATTCTAATTCGTAGTTACGAATGTGATGTCGAGGTGACTGTCGATCATCTCCGAAATCTGCTGGACATCCGAAAGGTTCCCAAATCCACGTTTGCCAAGTTCTATATTGGTAACAAGAAGACTCGGAGAATCATCACGAGATTCCCGAGCAAAGACAGCAGTTAGGAGGATCATTTCTTCTTCGTTCGTATTTCTGAGGCTTCTGTTGACAGCGATTGTCTTCACTTAGTCAAGACAAACTGCGGACCGATTGGTTGGCGACCCGTAGATTTTGGCTCGATTCATTATTGGATTTGGTTTTTCTGACCTTATCCTTATTTTTGCAGATCGTGATTTCCTTCCACCAGTCCCGTCTGATCTAGACGACGTATTTAACGTATTGAAGGCGAGGAAAATCCACTGTGAAAAGCACTTCTCGCTTTAGAGAGTAGAGAGAGCCCGATCCCTTATTAGTGGGGGCCTCAGTTAGTTTGTCTTTTTCATCTTCGGAGGATTTGAGGACAACAATAATGGAGAAAGTACACGCCCGTGATAAGAGAGAGAGAGATAAGAGAAAAGCGAGACGAGCTGCTAGAGGGCGTGTGTAATACCCCGTTTTAAAGCTAAATTTCGGTTGAGAAATTGAACTCCGAGGAATCGACCAAGGGAAGACGTATACCTCAAAATCAGGGCAAGAAAAAGCAGTTTGGCGAGCCAGAAAAAGTTTGGCACGAGCCGTTTTGAAGGAACGAACCAAAATGATTTCTTTCCACGAGAAGACCGGAGAAATCAAAGAAATTTCAAGATCATCAAATTATCAAAGGAAATGCACTCTTGACAAGGGAAGGTAAAGAGAAAACGTTTGGTCGAAAGCAGTTTTGAAGAAGCACAACTCAAAACGGACGTACGAGTAGGAAGGCAGTTTTAGCCGGAAGAAATCTTAGCCGGAAGATTTTTAGCCGAGAGCCATTTTAGACGGGAGAATTTCTTGCCGAGATAAATTTTAGCCGAAAGCAGTTTTAACCGGGAGAATATCTTGCCGAGATAAATTCTAGCCGAGAGCAGTTTTAGCAGAGGAAAATTGAAAGATCGCCAAATGGAAGGGAACCACTTGGAGAATGTGAAGGAGGACAATTCTTGAAGATCAATCGAATCAGAATAAAAAACGAACAAAGGAATCAGAAGTTATTCACCTAGGAGCGTGCATGCCCCGGGAAGGAGCCAAAGCAAAATCAGGTAACATTTTGGTAAAGGAATTTTCCAAAACAAACCTTACCCGATTGTTGGCAAGGACTAGGCACGCCGAACGAACGTCTCAGAAGGAAGAAAATCGACAAGTCAAATTTTGGTCATTTGGGCTTGGGCGAGGCCGATCACGGGCGAGTGACCAGGCCAGCACCGAGAGACCATGTCATGAGCGGCCACCTGAGTTTCAACAAGTCGGAAGTTGAACAGTCGGAGCAAACGTGAGACGGAGGAGGAGCCACGTGGCACGGCATCGGCCACAAATTTCGGCCGACCAAGCGCCGTAAAATAAAAAAAAAAGCGGAGGCGCGTGTCAAGCAAAGAGCAATTTTTGCCGGTTTTGTTAGTCATTTTCAAGAGCAAGAGCGACACTTGGAGGATGTCGATTCGCCGTTGGACAAATGGCGTGAGTCGAATGGTTTTTATAGAAGTTTAAAACTTCTGGGGAAAGTTTCCTCTAAACCTTAACCCTTAAGGTGTTAGTGGTGGACATGAGTGGGTAGGGTCAAGTCTAGTGCTAGTGTGGTAGGTAAAAATGTGAACTCACCTACCACCTACACTATTACCTACCTTGCACATTATGTGGACCAGAAGCACTTAGAAGCGCTTAGTGGGGAGCAAAAGGAATCTTTGCGTAAGCTAGCTAGAGGACCTATGGGATAGGCACTCGCATGGCGAGTTATGATTGCTCAAGATCAGTTAGTGGGTAAGTGGAGCAGCAGAGACTTGGGCCGCAAGTCTCGGCATGTGTCGGGCCACATGTCGCCTTGAATGCGAGCCGGACGACAAGTGGAAGCAACTAAACCGACCTCACTTGGCTATAAATAGGCTCCAAATTTTCCAAGGTAAGTATCACTCACCAAAGCTTAGTAAAAACTAGAGAGAAGTTAGAGAGAGAGTTAGAGTGAGAACATACCTTTGAGGGTGAGGCTCAGCTTATCGTAGTAGCCTAAATCGAGAGGAGATTTCGCCGGGGAAGGTAGAGAACCTAGAAGTAGAAGTCTTTCCCGTTTGGCCAACACAACTCAAGGTAAGTTCCGGTAGCATAGTTTGCTTATCGTTTCTCATTGATTGGGCGTGAATAAACCGTGTGACGTTTATTCCGCCATTGCTTAATTTTCTAGATTTAAACCTAGGTTGAGGTTAATTTAGAACGGACTTAGATAATTATTGTGAAAATTGATCTAAGTAGTTAATAATGTGTTAGACGTTCATGCGTGCATAGGAGGAATTCCATGCATGGCATGCAACGTCAGAAATAACACGGGAAGTTAGAAATTGAGAACAACCGCGTAGGAACCAAGGGGGTTCAAGCGGGAAGAAATAGATAGATTTCTTGTATGTTGTTGTGTGTTTTAGCTATGGGCAGGTCGTTCCATAGCTTTCTTGTGAAAATCACCTTATATGATTAAGGAGGGATCATATAAATTAGGATAGAAAACTAGAGGTAAGTTTTCTATAGGTTAGGGGATGTAGTCCATACCACCATTAGGCTCGGAGGAATTATTGGGTCGCTCCCTTGACCGAGTATGCACGACGGTGCATGAGGATCATATAGTCTAGAAAGACTAGATTAAAGTATAACACAAATCTATGATCCTTTGTGGTGATTAGATGAGGGGGTCAGGGCTGGATTGTGGATACATCGTAGTAATGGAGCTCTAGAAGAATTCGTCGTGATAACCAATTTAGGATTAGTATAGACGTTGAAATTTAGCTTCCGCATGTGTACTCTAGGAGAGTAGGTTGTTTAGTGTTAGTGCTTAGTCGTAGATGCTGCATTACTTGGTTTGCCTTTGTGTGATTCCTGGTAGATTTAGGCTTTGGCTATCTACCATGGTAGTGGTCCTGAACTCACTGGACATTTAGTAGAAATGGTCATTATACAATTTCTGTCACATGTAACCTTAGTGGGGAATTTAGGGGGAGCATCAGACATTAGGCAAGCCAGAAGTAGATTGCAGCGTTTGTGTAAAAGTAAAGTATAATTTACAAAAGGGTTTTAGGATAAAAATTTAACATGAGTTTGTAAGAATTTTATTAAGTAAATAAAATTAGAGATTTCCTAAAACCTCGAATCTTAAGATACTAGGCCTAGTCTGGGGCCGAAACAACTCTCGGCCGACTTTACGGGTTGAAAATCCTTAGGCTGCTGGACGAGAGGTACTAAAGAGATGCAATCTCCAAGATGAATTGGTTGGCGAGGTAGTATGGGATGCCTTCTGACCGGTTCGTTTTGGCGGTTCTCCCTTCACACCCATGGCACTCACGGTTCCGCTTCAACGAAGGATCTTAGGCCGAGATCAGGGGTATTACAAAAGTTGGTATCAGAGCATGGTTTCCTAATCATGCTCAAGGGATCAAGTTTTCAACGGTTCTTTTTTTTTGTTTCGAGTCTAAAAATGAGTCGGACAAACACCATTAGGAATCTGGACGTCCGATTGCTATTAGGTTATTGGGGATTTTTTGGGAAATTATGACTAACCTTATTTGGCGAGCAAATGCAAGGTGTCGAGGAGGAGAGGGAGATATGAGAGGGATCTAGAGTGGACACCTGGTTCTGAGAGAAGGCAGACGCACCGTTACCCGACGTTCTACGGGTCTGAAGGATCCGGTTCGTGGGGAGGTTCGTCAAGTGACACTAGCTCGAGTTCGTTGAAAGAAATATAGATCTTCGACTCATATTCATCCTTTGAATTTGACCCAGAGATCGACCATGAGGCAGGACGTCACGAGGCGATCTTGACTAATACAGATGTACTAGAGGGATTTGACATAGACTTGGATATGGAGTCAATTCCGCAAGCTCCAGAGGTAGGAGAAGAAATGGAGATAGCAGGGTACATGGGATATGCTCCTGTACCAACAGAATATTCAGACGTAGAGATCTGAGAATCACCACCGCCATAGATAGTAGAGATTTCATCAGACACGTCCATAACTAGCCGGTCATGCATGTCCTTATCAAGCGAGTCAAAGAACTCCCATGCAATCCGTATGCCCTACGTCTACACGATGGGCTATAGTTATCAGTACGCACCGCAATAACCGCATGAGTGCGGCAACACGAACCAGAGAGAAACTTCGTGCAAATGGGGAATGTATCTCCGGTAAGGGAAGAGCACTTCCACATTGGAGGCGGAGAGACTGAAGTTTGGGGCGACAACTTCGATCAATCCAAAGAAGAGAAAAGAGAAGAAGAGGAAACAGTAGCAAAGCGAGCCGAAGCAGAACAGATGGTGCGAGACCATCACAACCATTGGTTAGGGACGCTAACACCGAAAGTAGCAAGCGAAGAAAAGACCCGAGTTCACCGTCTTTGGGCAGACAACCGAGCTCGAGTCATACGTGATCGAGAGTTGAGAAACCCACACCATTGGCAAAACAAAGACGATCATCTGATCAACGAGCACAATCACGCTTGGAGACCACACCTTGTGCAAGACATGGCGGAAGAGGAGCCATTGACCCTGACGCACGAGCTGATTCAAGAAATGATAACGGAGCATCAAGCCCATGCCGAGGCATATTAGAGAGGAGCCGGTGAAGGAAATAAAGACGCTGTAGTCCCACAAGACCACTTTGAAGACGAAGACAGAGAGGAATACACGGTTCCGAGGACACAAAGATTTGGAGACTTGCTAGATCACGAGGTGATATAGGAACAAAGCGGATTGATCTCTAAACAGTGGATTGATGGTGAAACTATAGATGGACGAATCTAGTTCAAGGGCATCTCACCAATGAACTTAGAATCCAAAAATATCAAGAATTCACATTTTGAAAAAAAGAGAAAACCTTTCTGATTTTTACTCGACTTTAATCTGATTTTTATTCCATGAAATGAGTCTCTATATATAGAGAAAATACATCAACTACTGTAATAAAAGCTACTCTACATGCACATAACATAGGAAAATGATAATTTAATGCAAACCATGCATGTAGAGGAAGATAAAGGGTCTTAAAAACATAGTTGACCCAAAAAATAAAATACACTTAAATAAATAAATAATTATGAATTAAAATAATAAATCATGATTTGATGACCACATCACGAGGTCCGGCAAGAAGCTGAAAGAGAGATGACCGTAGGACAAAGATTTAGGGATATTTTGGACTATGAAGGTAGCCCGGAAGCAAACGAAATAAGCAGAATAAAATGGCGTCAAGAGATCGATTCGTGGAGAGATGTATTTGGAATACCACCCGTTGAACCTAACGTGGAAGTGTTTGGAACAACACAGAGAAGCATCGCACATTAAGTCGATGTTGAAGGCAGATCACTATTGGGCATGGTGCTAGGGCCAACTTGGATATCATAAGAAGTCGAGAGGAAGAAGCCAAAGAACAGGCTAGAAAAGCAGAGATAGGAACAAACGGAGAAGGACGGGGGGGGGTTGGCGTCAATGCCTGGAGACATGGAGAAACCGTTTCGGATGGAACGAACCACCGCCCGAAGAATCTAGCAACGAAACCCGCCGAGGGAATGTTCAAAACATTCTAGATGGAAGGTTCAAACGTAGAGTAACTCGTCAGCAGATTGAGAAAGAGGACGCTAACGAACCAGAATATCCGGAGGATTACTGGATGGGCGGACCGACTTGGAGTGAGACAGAAGAAGAAGATAGAACAACCGAGAATGGGCAGACAAAAAAAAGAACAGTTGATGAAGAATTAAATACGCAAAGGAATCGCTATGGCCAACGAGAGCTTTGCTAATTGGAGCACCAGAACAGATAACACCGTTGAGAGAAGAATGGCGGTGTACTTTCTGTGGCCTGCTAAGCCATCACACTTGGCAATGCCACGCCACATCAAGAAGAAGACGAACACGACCGCACCTCAACTTATGCTACATGTGCGGCATAAGGGGTCATGGAGAAGATGATTGCCCGTCTATGCAAGGACCAGAGTTCCACGACACCTCCTCACCCTCCCACTCAACATCAGGCGGGTCGTACAAATAGGCAACATCCGACGAGTCAGGAAGCTCTGGGTACTCGGGTTTAGCTAGGTACCCAGATTATGGTCATAATTAGGATAGATAGCAGGGAACCCTTTAACCTTAGAATAGGTCTGAGACTAAGGTACGCCGGGGTTCTAATCCATCCTTTGTATGATAGTGTAGATATGTGTGCTTGCGTGTTGTGTGCTTGCTTGAATAAAAGACGCATGGGAGCCGGTATGGTTAGGATCATGAGCGAGCTTTTAGTGAACGGATAATCAGGAAGACGAGGATGGTTCACATGTAAAATAGAAGCTTGGAATGTTTAATTTGAAGTTGTGAAATCATGGATGGTTATATTATAAGTATAATATGAATCAAGGATGATTAAAATTGGGCACTTAGAATTTTGAGCGAGTCATCACTATTCTAAGTATACCAGGAGTTGTGGCCGGGAAAGCAGATGAAAGGTAAAATTTGATAGGTTAAAAAGATGAGGAATCTAGAAAACCATAGGAAAAATTAAGAAAATGACTTAGGAAAGGCATTGGTGAGAGTTCGAGTAACTATTTATAGCCGGGAGAAGGAAGAAAGAGAGGTCACCGGAAGGATATGGCAAATCTCAACAGAGAAGGAGATGAATCAAGAAGAACATCTCAGCATGAACGGCCAAGTTCAAACCAAAGACGAGGTTAGAGAAAGGACAATCTAATCTCACAGATCAAGGGACCAAGAGTAATCTAGCAAAGGGTCAGAACGCACCAAGCAACATGCGAGTGATAACAAAGAAAATAAAGTTAAGTAATGAGTCAGCCATGACTTATACCGTAGTGATGATGATGCTGAAAGCGGCAAGAGAACGCCATCATCTATATCAGCAAGAAGAAGCAGACAATGAAGAGGTCAAGCTGGGGTAAAAAGGATGACAAGAGAGAGGACTCTACTGGTAAGGAAGCAGAGGACACGAAAGAACCCCAAAACGAGAAGGACTTTCCAAGAAAGAGAATAGCCATAACAAGAAAGAAAAAATGCGAAGACTTCAAAGCGACTAAAGAGAAAGTTGGTGACAAGATGAGAGAATTCAGGACGAATTCTAACGGGAAGAGGAGGATGTAATACCCCATTTTAGAGCTAAACTTCGGTCGAGAAATTGAACTTCGAGGAATCGACCAAGGGAAGACGTAACTCTCAAAATCAGGGTAAGAAAAAGCTGTTTGGCGAGCCAGAAAAAGTTTGGCACGAGATGTTTTGAAGGAATGGACCAGAAGGATTTCGTTCAGCGAGAAGACCGGAGAAATTGAAGAAATTTCAAGATCATCAAATTACCAAACGAAAGGCACTTTTGACAAGGGAAGGTCGAGTCAGTTTTGAAGAAGCACAACTCAAAACGGACGTACGAGCATGAAGGCAGTTTTAGCCGGAAGAAATCTTAGCCGGAAGATTTTTAGCCGAGAGCCGTTTTAGCCGGGAGAATTTCTTGCCGAGAGAAATTCTAGCCGAGAGCATTTTTAGCCGGGAGAATTTCTTCCCGAGAGCATTTTTAGCCGGGAGAAATTATAGCCGAGAGCAGTTTTAGCTGAGAGAAGTTTTAGCCGAGTCCAGTTTTAGCCGAGAAAAATTGAAAGATTGTCAAATGGAAGGGAACCACTTGGAGATAAGTCGAATCAGAATAAAAAACAAACGAAGGAATCATATGTTATTCACCTAGGAGCGGGCATGCCCCTGGAAGGAGCCAAAGCAAAATCGGGTAAAGTTTTGGTTAAGAAATTTTCCAAAACAAACCTTACCCGAGTGTTGGCAAGGACTAGGCACGCCGAACGAACGTCGCAGAAGGAAGAAAATCGACAAGTCACATTTTGGTCATTTGGGCTTGGGCGAGGCCGATCACGGGCGAGTGACCGGGCCAGCACGGTGGGACCATGGCATGAGCGGCCACCCAAGTTTCAACAAGTCGGAAGTTGAACCGTCAGAGCAAACGTGAGACAGAGGAGGAGCCACGTTGCACGGCGTTGGTCACAAATTCCGGCCGACCAAGCGCCGTAAAATTGGGAAAAAGGCGGAGGCGCGTGTCAAGCAAGGAGCGATTTCCGCCGGTTTTGTCCGCCATTTTCAAAAGCAAGAGCGACACTTGGAGGATGCCAAGTTGCCGTTGGACAAATGGTGTTTGTCGAACGGTTTTTTATATAATTTAAAATCTTGTGGAGCAAGTTTCCACTAAACCTTAACCCTTAAGGTGTTAGTGGCGGACATGAGTGGGTACGGTCAAGTCTAGTTCTAGTATGGTAGGTATAAATGTGAACTCACCTACCACCTACACTATTACCTACCTTGCACATTATGTGGAACAGAAGCACTTAGAAGCGCTTAGTGGGGAGCAAAGGGAATCTTTGCGTAAGCTAGCTAGAGGACCTAAGGGCTAGGGCATTCACATGGAGAGTTATGATTGCTCAAGATCAGTTAGCGGGCAAGTGGAGCAGCAGAGACATGTTGCCTTGCAAGCGAACCGGACGACAAGTGGAAGCAACAAAACCGACCTCACTTGGCTATAAATAGGCTCCAAATTTTCCAAGGTAAGTATCACTCACCAAAACTTAGTAAAAACTAGAGAGAAATTAGAGCATGAGTTAGAGTGAGAAAATACCTTTGAGGGAGAGGCTCGGCTTAGATCGCGTGCATCTAAACCGAGAGGAGATCTAGCCGGGGAAGGTAGAGAACCTAGATGTAGAAGTCTTTCCCGTTTTGCTAACACAACTTAAGGTGAGTTCCGCTAGCATAGTTTGCTTATCGTTTCTCATTGATTGGGCGTGAATAAACCGTGTGACGTTTATTCCGCCATTGCTTGAGTTTCTAGATTTAAACCTAGGTTGATGTTAATTTAGAACATACTTAGATAATTATTGTGAAAATTGATCTAAGTAGTTAATAATGTGTTAGACGTTCATGCGTGCATAGGAGGAAGTTCATGCACGGCATGCAACGTCAGAAATAACACGGGATGTTAGAAAATGAGAAAAACCGTGTAGGGACCAAGGGGGTTCACGCGGGAAGATATAGATAGATTTCTTGTATGTTGTTGTGTGTTTTAGCTATGGGCAGGTCGTTCCATAGCTTGCTTGTGAAAAGCACCTTATATCATCAAAGAAGGATCATATAACTTAGGATAGAAAACTAGAGGTAAGTTTTCTATAGGTTAGAGGATGTAGTCCATACCACCATGAGGCTCGGAGGAGTTCTTGGGTCGCTCCCTTAACCGAGTATGCACGAAAGATTAGATCAAAGTATGACACAAATTTATGATCCTTTGTGGTGATTAAATGAGAGGGCCAGGGGTGGATTGTGGATACATCGTAGTAATAGAGCTCTAGAAGAATTAGTCGTGAGAGCTAATTTAGGATTAGTATAGACATTGAAATTTAGCTTCCGCATGTGTACTTTAGGAGAGTATATTGTTTAGTGTTAATGCTTAGTTGTAGATGCCGCATTACTTGGTTTGCCTATGTGTGCTTCCTAGTAGATTTAGGCTTCGGCTATCTGGGGATGGGGATTGGGGACTAACGTGCAGGGTAGGGGTCCTGAACTCATTGGGCATTTTGTAGAAATGCTCATTATACAATTTATGTCACATGTAACCTTAGTGGGGAATTTAGGGGGAGCATCAGACATTAGGAGAGCCAGAAGTAGATTGTGGTGTTTGTGTAAAAGTAAAGTAGAATTTACAAAAGTGTTTTAGGATAAAACTACAACAGGCGTTTGTAAGAATTTTATTAAGTACATAAAATTAAAAATTTCCTAAAACCTCAAATCTTAAGATACTAGGCCTTAGTCCGAGGCCGAAACAACTCTCGGCCGACTTTACGGGTTTAAAAGCCTTAGGCTCCTTGACGAGAGGTACTAAAGAGATGCAATCTCCTGGATGAATTGGTTGGCGAGGTAGTATGGGATGCCTTCTGACCGGTTCGTTTCGGCATATTGATTTGAGAATTTGATTGCAAATTGATTTGACGATTTTTGTAGTATAGTGGTAAGTATTCCCGCCTGTCACGTGGGTGACCCGGGTTCGATCCCCGGCAACGGCGCCAAATTGATAGTAGGATTTTTGCAAGTCTTAAGTCAATTACTTAAATCCCACTCATGTCATTGTGGTATTTAAGATATCGAACCAAGGAGGTGAGAGGCTAACAAACTAGGAATCCAAGAAACTATATAAGCTAAGCAAATCGAGTGGTTTTAATATAGCAACCTAGTGATTCAAATTTAAACAAGCAAACAAGTAAACAAGACTAAATAGCTTAAACGAAATTAACAAATTACTAAAGGCAAGCTCTTGGATGAGGTTATGGACTTTGGAGAGTTCTATGATTAACCTATGATGTCCAAACACACAATTAAACATGTTTTCCTTAGCCTAGAACACTTAAACAAGACTAATTCACTCTCATGACACTAACCTCTTTGTTAATCACATAATCAATATCAAATTATCATTTGTGATTAAATGACTAACAAGCATTAATATCAAGTTCTAATAACCAAAATACACCTTAGACATCCATTCTCATGAGCTAAGATATGTAAATCTCTTATTTTGTTATTTGGGAATTTCATCAAACACTTGGTGTGCATGATTTTCCCTTTGATCTAAATTTAAGTTTCTCAAGCTAAATCTAGCATTAAGGACACTAAATAAGGAAGGAAAGTAAGGATTAAGAACATAAGCAACACAAATCAATCATCAAACCATCCAAATCAATGAAACCATGATCCAACAAAAAGTCTAAAATCTAAAGAACATGAAGAACAAAAGAGAAAAAGACATACAAATAAGGAAATTGCATAAATAAAAGATAGAGTTAAAGAAATCTTCTTTAGAGTGGCATTTGTTATGAAGAGCAATCAAAATCCCTCCAAAAGAGAGCTTGGGTCGTGTCCAACCCTTGGGAGAAGATGACTTAGCCAAAAAAATAGGTTTCAAGAGTATTTAAAGCAAAAGGGGACAAACCGGGTTTTGACCCGGTCGAAATGGGTCACAATGGCTCCTGGTGCTACACCGGACCGTTGCACCGGACGGTGGGCTCGGTGTAAATGCCCTATAGTGTGACACCGGATGCATGGACCGGTGTGAAGATGGGTCTCGTGCGGTGCTCTTCTCATGTGGCTACACCGGTCCGTTGCACCGGATGGTGGGCTCGGTGTAAGTTCCCTATAGTGTGACACCGGATGCATGGACCGGTGTGAAGATGGGTCTCGTGCGGTGCTCTTCTCATGTGGCTTCACTGGTCCGTTGCACTAGATGGTGGGCTCGGTGTAATTGTATGGTTGAGAGGCCAGGCGGATACTCCATAGAAAATCGGCCATATATCTGGAATCTTACATCCGAATGACCTGAATCCAACTACAGTAGGCATCTAACTCCTTCCTCTACAACTTCCATGAAGACTTAGAGGCTGAATTTGATCTGAGACCCTTCGTCCAGCCAGGTCATTTTGACACCTTGGATGAGTTTTGCCGTCTCTTTTGGCCCTTCACTCCAATTATCTCCAAAAACTACTCAAAGTACCTCAAATCACTCCAAAACATGCAAGACTCACTAGGACCTAGTGCAAACACCTTATATCCTAGATTATACCAAAACACTAAGAAAACTATGAGAAACACATGCATGAGATCCGAAATACTAAATAATATGCATGCTAAAACGGGTAAAATATGGGAATATCAACTCCCCCAAACTTACTCATTTGCTTGCCCTCAAGCAAACAAATAAGAAAAAGAAGAGATAGAGGTTGAAGTGAGAGATTAAATCCGAGAATATGAACAAAACAGTTCGAATTAATGCCCTTGAGAGTAGTTAAACGATGCATGAACAATCTCTACTTTAAAGGATTTAGCCATACTCGTTGCTACACGAATTTGGTCTAAGCCTTAGCATTCACAAGCATTCCTAAACCAACAAATCTTTAACATTCATTAAGTTCAATGGTGGATCATGCTTATGCAAATCAAGTGAACTCATTTGGCTTAGGGAAATGTCTTGAGATAAAAGTGATCTCAATCATGCGGGTATCCCGAAGCAAAGGAGTCTCTCACGAAAGAATGAACTTTGGCAAAATGCTAAGAGTAAAGAACAACCGATGCATACAGGGATGACTTTCATCTATCCAATGCCCCAATATGAACCCCACTCCTATATCTAAACCATCAAGATCCATTCCTAAGCTACCATTATCACAAAGCGTTTTTGCCTTCTCAAACACGCACTTCTCATCACTTTTCACTTGGGGGACTTCTTCTTCAAACTTGATTGGATTGGCTTCTCATCTTTTCTTTTCCTTTAGCTCCTCTTTTGCTTGCACGACTAGTCTCCATTTCATCATTTGGATGCCTTAGCCATTTTTGCTATTTTCTTTCTTTCACAGTTAGAGATCTTTACAATTCCACACTTGGAGCTAAATCACTTCCTTGTTTCAAACCAATCCAACTTTGGTTTTTCCCCATTCCTTTCTCCATATCTTTTCCTTTCTCCACATTCTCTTTTTCTTTTCAACAACACCCTAAACTTCCAACCTATCTATCCTAGCCTATGTCTAGCTCATTGATGTGTGAGCTAGTTCTATATGAAAGCTTCTCCTTGTCGTCCCAAACTCAACACTTTTTGCTAAGTTCGTTCAAAATTAGACCTCGCAACACTCACAAGAGATGAAGGTTTGAAGGAAGGTTTGGTTTAGGGTGTGGTTAGCCGTTCCAAAGTTGGAATAAGCTACTTGAGCTAACAAGAGTGGTGAAAAGGGAAAAGATAGCTCAAATATGTATATGGTATCCATTAGTCCACTCTTCAATGTACAAGCATGATAATTGAAGTCAAGATTAGAGTTCACTAGATAGAGTTGGGATCAAATCAAAGCATGCTTCAACCAAAACATAAACATTCAACCCGCGAGATCAAATCATGGATCATCCTTAACTTCGTGATCGCTCAAATGCATCAAAAAACTCCTAACGAGGGCATTAATTCAAGCTCTTAAGTTTACATTCCACATGGACATTTCTCCCAATGCAAGTGAGTGCAAACCTATATGCATCTATACTCAATCTTAATCATGCGAAATGCAACTACATGCTTCTTTTTATGTTCAAAATTTTCAAATTTTTGTGGTTTTTCTATGCATGAGACTCAAGTATGTAAAGAGAAAAATAAGAAAACAAAACACAAGGTCAAATGACACAAACCCCTCCCCAAAACTTGAATTGCACCGTCTTGGTGCAACAAAAGTCAAGAGAGAGCAAAAATATGCAAAAAGGCGAATGCACAATGCAATGAAGTGTGGTTCAAACCTTGGAATGGAGAAAAGGGAGTGGTGGAGTGACCTATTAGGAGAGGCACTTGAGCTCCGACATTGAACACCGTTGTTGCTTGATATATCATGGTTTTTACCCTGTTTAGGCCATGATATAAGTCCTTTTTATAGAGTCTTTCTAGTGTTTTGTAGTCTTTTAGAGTCTTTTACAGGTCATAGTACGTTTGGAGCCCAATTGGAGTTATTGGAGCTTTCTGGAGCAGTTTGGAGCAGAAGCTGAAGTCGTGTTGCTGAGTACCTGATTTCACGTCGAGCATCGATCGATACCCCCTTGGTATCGATCGACACCCATCACAGCAAGACACGACATGCGACTTATTGAAGAGTTGAAGAAATACAAATTGGCCCAGAAGTCTTTAATAATTACAAGAAGGCCCCAACTCGTGTTTTAGGTTATAAATAGGATTTTACAGCCACTTGTTTAGGCTATGCTTTATTTCTATGCTTTAATTTACTTTGGTTTTGAGACAAGTCTGAATCTCCCTTCGTCCGAGATCAGATCTCAAGAACCTCTTGTTATTCTTATTCTATTTGATGATTTATTTAAACATGTCTATTGATTCAATTGCCATGTCTGAGTAGATCCACTTTAGGTTTAGGGTTTTCTCATAAAGGATTTCTTTGAATGCTAGGTTAATTATCTGTTTAGGATTCACCATCTGAATTAGTTCTTCGCTTAGATTGTGTTCAAAGCTAATTCTAGGTTGACGAATCTGGAACTTAGATCTTAGGATAATTGATTAGGCACGACAGTGCGATTAATTACCTGATGGAACCTAGGTGAGCAAATTGATTATTCACAAAGAAATTTGGTTTAATTGATTTGTGAACATATCAAACCTGTTATTAAAGCTGATTTAGACTTTAGGATTCGCAAAGAGATTTGGAATTCCTAGGATTTAGATTTAGATAATTCTTGCAACGACAGTTGGTTAATTATACTTTAGTGATTTGAGTTCAAGAACTGCGCTAAATCTGAATCATGCTAGTTAGTTTATCTGCATTCATTGATTTCCTGAGAAAAACCCTAGACCTATATTTTCCCCATTGATTACATCTCTTTTAATTTCTGCACTGCTTTTAATTACATATGTTTGGCTTAGCTTAATTCTCATCTATATAATCTATTGTGCGTTTCTGTGAGTCTTCTGTGGTTTGACCCCTAGCTATATTACAACTACTGCTTTAGTACTGTTACGGTATTAAATTGAGCATATCATTGCTTGCCATGACCGTGAGACCATCAAGAACCTTGAAACCACTCAACAAAAACATAAAAAGGCTCTAGAAACACAAATCAAACTATAAAGCAAAGAAAATATATACAATGATAAACATGAGAATGTCTCCCAAGTGCACTTTGTTTAAAGTCGCTAAGTTTGACTTTGGTTACCCTTTTAGGCGGGTGATGGAGGAGTGTGAGCACTCCTTGGTGGGTCCTTGAGCTCAAGTTTGAGGACCGTGTTCATGATCTCTCGAAGACCCTTTGGACTTTTCTCATTAAGCTCGGTGGTGAGGAATGCTTTAACCTTGGCAAAGGGCTTAGATCTTCCTTTATACCTTACCTTGTATTCAACGGCTCCATCGTCGTAGCTCCAAGGGATAAGTGTCATTATGTGAGAAGGTGGGACAAGGGTGGGAGGGTGGGTATCATTGGGTTTCTTCTTCTTGGTCTTAGTGCCTTCACCCTTGGTGCTTACTTTCTCTCTCACCATTGTGGTAGAGAAAAGAGATTCCAAGCAAGCTCCATCCAATGCTAATGCTTCTTCAACATTACCATAACCCAAAGCATTTTTGTCATGGGATTCTTTCTTCTTCCTATGAGCCTTTGGGGGTGAAGCTTTTTCTATCTTCTCACAACTACCCATGTCTTTTACCTTCTCATCATTCCTCTCTTGTTCATCATTCTCCATAATCTCAAATGAGGAAAAGAAGAAAGAGCTTAAGCATGTTACATCTAGAGCAAATTCATCGGCAATATCATTTCCCAAGGTTGTTTCCCCTTTGTTCTCCTCAAAACAACTCTCTTCTTTATAAATATGTTGGATGGAGGCTAAAGCATACCTTGGAGTTATGCCTACGTCTCTAACTTCCTCTTATTGCTTTGAGTTTCCAAATTTCTCATGAAAACCCTTAAAAGTCCTTTCCTCATCAATCCCAACATTAACAATTGGTAAAACCCTCACTTCCTTTGGTTCCTCAGATGACAAAGAGAGTTTGACCAATTTGGGTTCCAAAGTCTCCAAATGGAAGACTAATTGCTCAATATCATTGGTGATCTCATCATGCAAGCCCTCTATTTTGTCATTCATTGCTCCCATCATCTTGCCAAACTTGATATCATTAATTTGTTGACCTTATAGGATTTGATGGAGCACCTCTCTTTGTTCCTCTTTTTGGTTAGAGATTTCACCATACACATGATTCTCTTTGTAGCCTTGTTGATTTCCTTGAACGTCATGGTTAGACCATTGATTGAGAAGTTTACTCTCTTGAACGTAATTCCCCTTGTTGACCACAAAATTGACTTCATCTCGGCGTTGCTCATGAACCGAACAAGCTCTTCTTTGTTGCATACCTATGACCTTTTCCATTATATCCAATTCATCTTGCAAGCCTTTCAATTCGGAGTCTTGACATGATCTTTCTAGAGGGGTCGTATCATGCCTCTCAATGTAGCTTTCATGACTCTTAGCAAAGTTTTCAACAAGTAGCTCTCCTTGCTCCACGGTGAGGTTTGCAAAGCGCCCTTTGCTAGCGACATCCAATGTCCATTTGTGCTCTTTATCAACCCTCCAATAGAAAATGCTAAGAATGGCTCCTCTCTTGAACCCATGATGGGGACAATCTCGAGTGTATCCCTTGAGTCTTCCCCACGCATCATGAAAGTTCTCATGCATGCCTTGTTTGAAACTCAAGATGTCCGTCCTAGTTTGGACCGCTCTTTGTGTGGGGTAAAACTTATTAAAGAAGATCTATTTGCAATCATCCCAAGGTTTCACTAAGTGAGAAGGTAATGCTCTCTCCCATTGGCTTGCTTTTTCTCCAACAGAAAACGGAAACAAGATGAGCTTGATACTCTAATGGGGCCATGATATGCTCAAATTAATACCCTAACAGTACTAAAGCAGTAGTTGTAATATAGTTAGGGGTCGAACACAAGGACTCACAGAAATCACACAGTAGATTGTATAGTATCGAATTAAGCTAAGCCAATAGATGTAATTGAAAGCAGTGCAGAAATTAAACCAAATCTCTTTGCGAATCCTAAAGTCTAAATCAGCTTTAATATCAGGTTTGATATATTCACAAATCAATTAAACCAAATCTCTTTGCGAATAATCAATTTGCTCACCTAAGGTTCTATCAGGTAATTAATCGCATTGTCGTGCCTAATCAATTATCCTAAGATCTAAGTTCCAGATTCGTCAACCTAGAATTAGCTTTGAACACAACCTAAGGTGAAGAACTAATTCATATGATGAATCCTAATAAACTAATCAACCTAGCTTTCAGAGAAAACCTTTATGAGAACCCTGAACCTAAAGTGGATCTACTCAGACATGGAGATTGGAAACAACATGATTGAATAGATCATCAAAGAAATCAATAGAAAACAAGAGTTCAGAGTTGTCTCTCCAAAAACCAGAAGTAGAATCAAAGTAAAATAAAGCATAGCCAACAAAGTGGCTGTAAAATCCCTATAAATAACCTAAATCACGTTTTGGGGATTCTTGTAAATATTAAAGACTTCTGTACCAAGTTGCAATTCTTTAACTCTTCATTAAAGTTGCGGGTCGTGTTCTGCTGTGATGAGTATCGATCGATACCAGGGGGTATAGATCGATGATCGACGTGAAATCGGGTACTCAGCAACACGAACTTCTGCTTTGCTCCAAAATGCTCCAGAAAGCTCCAATATCTCCAATTATGCTCCAAATGTGCTAGAACATGTAAAAGACTCTAAAAAACTATGAAATAGAATAAAGACTCTATAAAACAGACTTATATCATGGCCTAAAACGGGCAAAAACCATGATATATCAACTCCCCCAGACTTAGCCTTTGCTTGCCCGCAAGCAAAACAGAAAACTAAACCAGAGAAAGAGGTTTGAAAACGCGGAGACTCACCTGTTCAGGAACCATCGCATAGATCTTTTTCCCAAGCACCCAAATGTTACCTAACCAGCTTTTGATCTAACCATCATGTATTTCTCCGAAAACATTCGCAGCTTTTCCAGACTCCACACAAAATCTCGCAGCATTGTTCAAATAAAACCCTCATCACCAGTTTCATCGCTGCAGCCAATGTTCAAGAACCTTCTAGATTCTTTACCATACAATATCATGACAAGGAACCACTCTTTTTC
>PKML01043498.1:0-12085 GCA_002933935.1 Eutrema yunnanense | reverse complement strand
ATATAACTTAAATATATTTGATTGGTTTTATGGTTAGATAGTTAGGGAATTTGTTAGGATAATTTCGTTCTACGTTTTTGTTAGAACAGCAAATCGTATATGGAATATATAAGTATCTAATTTGATAACTTGCTTTGAATTTCGAAAGTGTGTAGATTATATCATCTAATTGTTTTGTATATGTTTTTCATATAGATACTCAGAACTGTTTTTGTATATGTTTTTCATTTTCTATTTTTTGTAAGAAGTATTAAATATTTTCGATAAGTTTTAAAAAATATTTTCTCATTTTATCGGAAAGTTCTCGGTAATTGGCGATAATTTTCCGACAAATAATGCCGCCTTTGGACTTTTTCGGACAAAAATCACTAGAAATTTGTCGGACTTTACCGAAGGAATACCGACTAAACTTGTCGTCGGAAAATGTCATCGGTAACGCTTCAAAGTTTCCGACTACAGCTTCCGAGAATTTTCCGATGACTGCTTTTCTCGGAAAATTATCAAAAAATTTCTGAAGAAAGTTGTTTTCCGACACTCTCATTCTGATGATTTTCTGTTTCTCGGAATTCTACCGGAAAGTAGGATTTCCGATGACTTACCAATGATATGTGTCGTCGGTATATAATATGTTTCTTGTAGTATATATATATGGAGTTAAAAAAAAGATGATTCGCCCTAGCTTCTCTCTAGCGACGGCGGCTGCGTTTCAAGGTTTCTGAGGATGGCTTCGGTTTCCTGCTGGTCCCGACTGCTTTTCTCGTCGGTCGAGGTCGTGGTTTTTTTTCTGGATGTCTCTGCTCGGTTTCGCAGGTGTTGGGTCATTTTTCGGCTTACGGAGAAAGTTTATGGTTTCAGTTTCAGGTTGGCTCGGATTCGATTCACTCCACGGGTCTATGGATACAGGCAATCTTGTATCGGGAAGTCTCAGATTAACAGCTCTGGGATGGGAGATAGGATTCAGATTTCTTTGGCGGATCTGCGGGATTGGCGGTTTCGAACAATCAGATCCCGGGTTACGCGGGGATTGATATCACAGGCTGATATCTCCGAACTACTTACCAAAGTCGCAACATAGTTTTGTCATCGAGGGGGATCCCACGGGATTTCAAATCGACAATCTTGGGCTGGGATTGAGGGGACCGCGTTTTCATCGGAGAGATTGGATGTGTTGGAGAAGCATATGGAATCTCTCCTTGATTCTGAGGCGTTGATTGTGGTAGAATTATTTCTCAGTTCAAATGCAGGATATCTCGGGGAAGATACAAGGTCTCAATATCGAATTTTTCCAGTTAATTTGTGGATACGGTCTATTGGGAAATCTCAGGCACAAAGGGCAAGTATTTCTCAGCAGATCAGCAAGGTCTTTGGGTATATAAGGGCACCACAGAGGCACGACAACAAATCACACTTTTCATCCCTTACCATTGCATTTGCCCTTTTCACAGACCTCGGTCTTTTCATCTCCCAAAAAATGTCTCAAAGTCATCTGGTCAAGCGAGACGGTTCAGAGATGAAGATGGAATCAAGCTTGAAGAGATTGAAGATTCGGGTGCCTCTTTTTGACAACACGGAGGTCATTGCGGGGTACTCAAAAACTCTGATTGGGAGGTGTATGAACCCAAAGAAGCAGGATATGAAGGTACTGCTTCACATGCTTCCTCGAATCCTGAATGTAGAGGAGCGTGTAGCTGCGGCGAATTTGGGAATGAGCCGTTTCCAATTCGATTTTGACAGAGAAGAGGACATCGCGGAGATACTAAAGATGGAGCCGTTCCATTTCGACTATTGGATGATATCACTGGTGCGATGGGAGCCGGTTGTGGATAGTAAGTATCCATCCGCCATCACGTTCTGGATTCGGGTCATGGGTGTCCCCTACATTATTGGGCTGACCAGACGTTCCGTAGTATTGGTGAAGCTCTAAGTGACGTGAAGGAGGTGGATCTCGATATTGGCAGAGTGCAAGTGGTTCTGGACGGTTTTAAACCTCTGTGTTTTGAAACATCGGTCGAGTTTCATGGCCGTGAATAGACTACTATCACGCTGCGGTATGAGCTATGTTGCACGGAATCGCTGGCAAAGCTCCGATTCCCGCTTCGGAATCGGAGTCGGAATCGGAATCGCTTGGGAATCGCGATTCTGGAAAAGTAGAGTTTGGAATCGATTGTGAATCGTACGATTCCGATTTGGAATCGAGTTGATCGGATTTGGAAGCGTCCGGCGATTTCATAAAACCAGATCGAAAAGTTTTCTGAAGAAGACGAAGACATGGTATGATCACTTGCTCTTCTCTTTGGGCTTTTAAACTTTTTTATGGCCCAATTGTATGTTTTGTCGACAGTCCATTTGTTTATTATTTTATTTTTTTTCGAATTGTTTATTATTTTTAGCGGCTAAATTTTGTTATTAATATATATTATCTAATTGATGATTTGTTTCTTTAATAGAATCTATATATATATAAAGGAGAATGATTCAAATGTAGTAAATCGCAAGATCATGACACATGTCGAGTTAATCTATTAGATTTTGACACATGTAAAAAAAACTATCAATTAGATTGTGACAAATAATATTAACAATATAATCTAGAATTAATCCTAAAAATAAAGTTAGCACAAAAAAGAAAAATAAAAGTTCCTTTTAGATTAAGGAAATTTATCTTAATTTTTTTTTTACCAATAAAAGAAAAAATATAATCTAGACTTAATCCTTAAAGTAAAGTTAGCAAAAAAAAAAATGGAAAATAAAATTTGCTTTTAGATTAAGGAAATTTATCTAATTTTTTTTTAAAACAATGACAAAACAAATTAATTTTTATAATAAATAAATTAAACAATAAATTGACATCCTAAAAAAGAAAGTACACAAAGTAAAATTAAACCAACAAATATCATAAAACCTAAAGTTAAAAAAGAGAATGATTCAAATGTAGTAACTCGCAAGATCGTGACACGTGTCGAGTTAATCCATTAGATTTTGACACATGTAAAAAAAACTACCAATTAGATTTTGACACATAATATTAGCAATAAAAAAAATATAATCTAGACTTAATCCTAAAACTAAAGTTAGCACAAAACATAAAATAAAAGTTGCTTTTAGATTAATGAAATTTATCTGAATTTTTTTTAAAACAATAAAGGAAAATATATAATATATACTTAATCTTAAAAGTAAAGTAAGCCAAAAAAAAGGAAAATAAAAGTTGTTTTTAGATTAAAGAAATTTATCTAATTTAAAAAAAAACAATGAAAAAAACAAATTAATGTTTATAATAAGTCAATTAAAAAATAGATTGAAATCCTAAAAAGGAAAGTAAACAAAGTAAAATTAAACCAACAAATATCTTAAAAACTAAAGTTAAAAAAGAATGTTTTAAAGTTGCTAACTCGTATGATCGCGACACGTGTCAAGTCAATTGATCAGATTTTAACATGTGTTAAAAAAACTTCCCAAAAACAATTACTAAGTTTATAATTGATTCCTGATCCTAAAAGGTAAAATTACTAAAAAAAAAAAAAAAAAAATGTAAATTGATCATAAAAGCTAAAGTTAATAAAAAGTGGAAAAATCAAAAATTTATAATGGAAAAAATTAAAATCGATTAATAACCAATTAATAAAAAACATAAAAATTTGGAAAGATTAATAATCGATCCATAATCATAAATGGTAAAGTTACTTAACAAAAATATATAAAAAAGGAAAACATAAAAATTTGGAAAAATTAATAATCGATTCATAATCCTAAAAGCTAAAGTTGCTTAAAAAGAAAAAATACAAAATATACATTTATCCTAAAAGGAAAAGTTAATAAAAAAGGAAAAAAAATCTTAGTTTTTCTATTTAGATAAAGGATAAAAAAAACAATGAATTACTAATCCTACAAAAAAACTTTAATTTCTCATCTCTATATAATAATCTGGTTGTATATGTCAATTACATACCAAAAATAAAAGTCCAATAATTGTTTCCAAACCTGTTAGATGTATATGCTCCACCAAATTCTTCTTTCATAATATATATTTATTTCATCGGAAACTTTGTCTCTAAATTTTTATGTTATTTATTTTCATGGGTGATTTAATTTTGTTTTTCATTTTTAGTTTTTTACGGGTTATAAAATATCTTATTATAAACCCGCATATATGCGGGTCCTAATCTAGTATGATATAAAGTTTGATGTTTTTAACTTAGTAATTAACATGATCGCGACACGAATCAGTGAGCCGATCAAATTTCTATATTTTAAAACAACTTACTCCGATTATATTTTTACATATGTTAATATATAAAAAAACATTACATATCATTAACATAAAAAGAAACATATTTATTAAAATATATAATTAAAAGGATAAACATAAACTTTGATTNAATATATTTGGTGTTTAATATATATATATATATAAACGCTTCCAACACGTACCCGCTTTCTTTTTTTTTTAAAAACTCGATTCCGCGCTTCCAAACGCTTCCGCTTCCGCGTACCCGCTTCCGATTCCATGTAGCTTAGGGTATGAGAGGCTGTTTGGGTATTGGCGGAACTGTTTCAATCTCTGTCACGATCAGTCCTTGTGCCCTCAACGGGTAGGACAGATAGAGGGCCTTGAAAACATTTCGGAGGATTCGAAACAAGGGCTGAATGTTGTTAGCTACAAAGTTGCGACAACTCATGGCCTGGACGGAAATCAGGTTCAACAACTCTCTGATTTTACAAGCAAAACCCATTTTGGACAGGATAAGGGAAAATGCAAGGTTCAAGATATCAGAAATACGGGGGCCATTAATCGTATGTGAAAAGAGCATCGATATGGTACTTGGAAGGAGGACAAAAGGTACAGAGACAGGGAATCAAATTCCATTTCTTCATCGAGTCGTTTACCACCTAAGGAGGGGAATAAAGGGTACGCCATGTCAACCTCGGGGCTGAATAAATTGAGGTATTCAGGTGTGGGAAATGGTCTATCGGATCACGACAGGAAGATGCTAGACGCGTTTCATGGCAGCAAAGCGGGGAAAAATCAGATCCCAAGAACAGATGCAGTCTCGGAGCCCATTGGGGAGACAACACCGGTCACGGGAAAAGTTGTCCGTAGGGGTCTTCTTTTTGAGAATGATACAAAGGATCCTCTTGCGGTGGAGAGTTCTAAAGGTCAGGTTTCTGAAAACTTTATATTACCGGAAAATTCCTCTAGTGTACTAGCGATGGTAGATGATTTGGTTATAGATACTTCGATTGAGGTAGAGGAGGTAGGGAAACATGAAAACGACGATGCTAGACTTTTGGATAATATGGTTGATGGTTATCTGGTTGATGATGATGGGATTTTCGATATTCTGGTTGATGATAATCTTGGTGTTATTAATTTTGCCTGAGGATGCCATGGATATAGGGGAGATAGCGGATAATAGCAATGAAGGGACTGTGATGTTGGGGGCAGAGGAGGTGGATAATGCATTGGGGATAGAGAGGGAGGTTGTTACGGTGAATATGGGAAAGGAGGTGAAGGAGTGGGTTACGAATGGTAAGCGAAATCAGGTTTCTAAGACGAAGAATAAACTGATTGGTGCATGGTCAAAGAAGAGGATCGTACAAGGTATTATATCCCCACGAAAAAGGTTGATCCCGAAGTACTTGGGACGTTTCGGGGACGCTACTCGGGCCAAAGGTAAGATTTCATCAAAATCAGGACTTGAAACAGAGACTTCAAAATCGGAGACACATGAATGAGATTTGGGTATTGTTGGTATTGCGTTTTGGAGAATAAGAGGTCAACAAGTCACTTTCGAAAGCTTAGACCAATTTTTAATTTTCGGACAAAACATAACCTGTTTCGTTCTTGTATCTTTTACTAGTTTTTGCTGGGTTTTAATAATTTTGACATGGTTGTACCGTGGAATTTGAATGGCGGGTTTACCTTATTTTATAATAATAATCATCGGTTTCATTTCTTTTGGTCATTTGATCAATTTTGGTTGATGGGACTCCACAAAGGAAAATATTGGTTTTACTAATCGGCTACTATGAGCTGAGAATGGAGATAGGCGTTATTAAGTGTTTGAGAAGGAGTAGTGCTTCATCGGTTTTCTATTGGATCACCTGCGACCTAGTAGGTGTCGATCATGAGACAGTTTCATATATTTTTTTCGAGATTGGGTCCTCGAAAATCAACAAAATGCAAGGTCAGATCTTAAAAATAATAGCGGAATATTGGAGA
This sequence comes from Eutrema yunnanense, assembly GCA_002933935.1. Taxonomy (NCBI): domain Eukaryota; kingdom Viridiplantae; phylum Streptophyta; class Magnoliopsida; order Brassicales; family Brassicaceae; genus Eutrema; species Eutrema yunnanense. Next base: position 5,862 of record PKML01043498.1, on the reverse strand, counting down.
CAAGGTTGGCGAGTCATGGTGTTAATGTTTGATGGGTTTTTCCCCACTATTTCTGGACATCGACAGAAGTGGAGATGGGTGGACCTGGTAGGTTCCAAAGGTTCCATTCGTTTTTTAGATGGTCAAAAGTTTCGGAAAAAGGACGATAACAATGGTAAATATCCTTTTTGGGGTTTTAACGTGCGCCCCAAAACCGATGAGTGATTCCGGTATTTTGCCCAAGGCTAATTAATGCGGATTTTGAGCTGGAATTGTCAGGGGCTTGGCAGCCATTACACAATAAGCCACCTTCGGGAGATATGGAAGAAACATAAGCATGAGTTCTTGTTCCTATTAGAAACAAAACAAGCTTATCCTTTTGTGCAAAAGTTTCAACTTCATTTCGGGTACGATAAATTGCATACGGTAGAACCGCGCGGTGCAAGCGGTGGACTTGCTTTATGTTATGATGATTCATATCAAGTTAATGTAATCTTTTCAAATAATCGGATAATTGATATTGCAGCGATTGTTCAAGGAAAAACAGTCTACTTATCATTTATATATGGAGATCCGGTACCAAAATTGTGGGACCAAGTTTGGGAAAGACTTACTCGAACAAGCCTATCCCGTTTAGATCCGTGGTTTTAAATTGGGGATCTAAATGAAATAACTAGTAATGATGAGAAACAAGGAGGAAACTTAAGACATGCATCATCCTTTATCTCCTTTAATCTCATGATAAAAACCTGTGGTTTTCTGGAATTCCCTTGCTTAGGAAACACCATGTCATGGAGAGGTAGACGAAACAAGAAGATTGTACGTTGTCGTCTAGATCGGGCACTAGCTAATGGATGATGGCATGACATTTTTTCACACTCATATGTCAAATATTTTGCCATGATTGGGTCAGATCATAGACCAATTGTGGCCACAATTGATGACAAAATCCCAAAGAAAAGAGCTCAATTTTGGTTTGACAAACGCTGGATCGGACAAGACGGTTTAATGGAATCAATTGCTAAGGGTTGGGAGATTGATCTAGGGGGGAAAAAGTCATTCCTTTGGGCAAAAAATTCGGAATTGTCGGCGGGAGATATCAAAATGGCAAAAAAATAACTTACCTTACGGCAAAGAAAAGATTAATGAGTTACAACGGGCACTAGAAGAGATCCAAAATGATGACAATAGGTCCCAAGAGGAATTGATGGACATTACAGGTAAACTAAAACAAGCATATCGGGACGAGGAGCTCCACTGGCAACAGAAAAGTCGCACTCTGTGGCTAACGGTGGGGGATAAAAACTCAAAATTTTACCATGCGCAAGTAATGCAAAGGAGGGCAAGGAACCGAATTGTTGGGTTGCACAATGCTTTAGGTGTGTGGGTCACAGCATAAAAAGAGGTGGAACAAGTGGTCGTAAACTATTTTGATGATATTTTTACATCGACGGCCCCGACGGATTTTGAGGAGGCTTTGGGAGAAATTCTGACTTTAGTTTCGGAACAGCACAATGACGCCCTTACGGCAAGGGCTTCCGAGGAGGAAGTCCGTTCGGCACTTTTTATGATGCACCCAGAAAAAGCCTCGGGCCCTGACGGAATGACAGCTCTATTTTTTCAACGATCTTGGCAAATTGTAAAGGCAGATATACTAGGACTGGCCAATGGCTTCCTTGAGACCGGTGTTTTTTATCAGAATTTGAATAAGACAAATATATGTCTGATCCCGAAGACGGAAAGACCAAGTCGAATGACAAAGTTAAGGCCCATAAGTCTTTGCAATGTGGGGTATAAAATTATTTCAAAGGTCTTATGTCAACGGCTAAAGCGATTGTTCCCGACCCTTATTTCAGAGACTCAATCAGCCTTTGTGTCCGGTAGATTAATCTCGGATAACATTCTGATTGCTCAAGAGATGTTTCATGGCCTACGAACCAACAAGTCTTGCAAATGCAAATTTATGGCCATTAAAACAGATATGAGTAAAGCGTATGATCGGGTGGAATGGTCTTTTATAGAACATCTCTTGAGAAAGTTTGGTTTCTCGGAAAAATGGATAACCTGGATGATGTGGTGCATTACATCAGTAAAGTACATAGTTCTCATCAATGGGCAACCCAAAGGACGGATTCTCCCAAAAAGAGGGCTCCGTCAGGGGGACCCTCTGTCACCTTACCTATTCATACTTTGTACGGAGGTATTAATAGCAAATATTCGAAAGGCAGAAAGGGAATAATTAATTACAGGGCTAAAGGTGGCGAGAGAAAGCCCATCAGTGACACATCTCCTCTTTGCCGATGACAGTCTTTTTTTCTGCAAGGCTTCTAAACAGGAATGTGAAACTATTTTGCATATACTTCAACAATACGGGTCAGTGTCTGGACAACAAATAAATTTTGGTAAATCTTCCTTACAATTCGGTCACACTGTAAATGAGACGGTCCAAGATGAGGTCAAACACATACTAGGGATTTCTAGCATTGGTGGCATGGGATCATACCTAGGTCTCCCGGAAAGTGTCGGAGGAGCCAAGAGTAAGATTTTTAATTTTGTCGCAGAGAGACAACAGAATCGGATAACTGGATGGACATCAAGATTTTTGTCAAAAGGGGGTAAGGAGGTTCTAATTAAATCAGTGGCATCAGCATTGCCAACATTCGTTATGTCGTGCTTCCGCTTACCCAAATCCATAACTGCAAAACTAACCAGTGCGGCGGCACGGTTCTGGTGGAGTTCAAATGGAGATCATAAAGGAATGCACTTGATGGTCTAGAAGAAATTATGCCGCAGCAAATCGGAGGGAGGTATGTGTTTTCAGGATGTCGAGGATTTTAACTCAGCTTTATTGGCCAAACAATTATGGAGATTAATGGATAACCCGGATTCCTTGTTTGCGCGGGTGTTTAACGGTCGATATTTCCGGAATACAGACCCTTTGGATTCTATTCGCTCGTACTCTCCATCGTATAGATGGAGGAGTATTATTTCAACTAGACCTCTGGTAAAAAAAAGGGCTAATTAAAAGAGTTGGATCAGGCTATTCTATTTCAGTATGGAACGACCCATGGATTCCATCTTCTCCGCCGAGGCCAGCAACGTGTAAGGGGTATAATTACTACCCGAACCTAATGGTAAATCATCTGATTGATCCACTGTCAAAAACGTGGAATATGGTTCTGTTGAACGCTATAATTGACCCGACGGATGTAACGATTATTCGGGGTATGCCTATAAGCAACACCTACAAACCAGACACTACTGGATGACACTTCACTAAATCGGGAAGATATACGGTTAAATCGGGTTATCAAATTGAACATTCAAGCCCAAATATATATTCTGTTGGTTCATATGGCCCGGATGTGACGAGCTTACAGGCTCATTCATAGAAACTGAAGTGCTCTCCAAAATTACGACACTTTATCTGGCAAGCGTTGTCGGGATGTCTTGCGGTCTCATCCAATCTGCGGAGTAGGGGGATAAACTGTGATACACAATGTGCTAGGTGTGGATCGGCAAATGAAACTATCAACCATGTCCTTTTCGAATGTCCTCCAACATTACAAACATGGGCACTTTCTAAGATACCAACGCCTCCGGGTGTTTTTCCGCTGCCATCGGTTTTTGCCAATTTTGATCATCTCTTTTGGAGACTTCCTCCGGAAAACCCGGATACTAGTTTTCCCTGGATTACGTGGTATATTTGGAAAGCACGAAATGACAAGGTTTTCTATAAAATGTGGACAAGGATCCACAAGATATTCTGAAGTTAGCGGAAACTGAGGCACTCACTTGGGAAACGGCACAATGTAGTGACCCTGATGTGATACTTCAAAGTTCATCACCTCCTCCGGTGACTCCGACTCACGACAGATGGCAGTGTACTATTGATGGCTCCTAGAAGGACACTGATAGGTTTTCTGGTTTAGGGTGGCACTATTTTCAGGAAGGCCCCGAAGAAATAATAATGGGAGCAAGAAATCTACGAAGAAGTATCTCCCCCCTACATGCAGAACTGGAAGCACTCATCTGGGCCATGCATTGCTTGATTGCAAACCAGAAGACGGCAATAGCCTTTGAAACAGACTGTTTCGAGTTGGTGAAGATGGTGTCTACACCCGAGGAGTGGCCACCTTTTGCTTTACACTTGGAGGAATTCGTGAAGAGTAAGGAGGTCTTTTCTTTTTTATCAATCTCACTCATTCCACGCGCACACAACACAAAGGCAGACAAGTTAGCAAGAAATGCTCGCGTCTACCCAGTGGATATTACCTATGTAAACTCAGTACCTCCGGTTTGGATTTCTAAACCGTTCTAGGTATTTAGGCTGTTGACAAAAAAAAAAAAAATATATATATATATATATATATATTTAAATGCGTTTTATATTATATTTTTTTAATAACCGGGCATCAACATTTAACACCAATTGTATAAAAAAAATTTCTTAGTCTAATTTTATTTTGCATAGATTTTAAAAAGAATCTAAAAAAATAATATTGGGTCCTTTATGATTACACTTCATATTGGACTCTGGATCGTCATACTTCCTGTTTTTTTTTTGTTTTTGATAAAATGTTAAGATTTATACCATTTTCAATTTTTTACAGAGTTACAAAGATATACAACAAGGATAGCAAATTAACCGAAAAGAAAACAGCAAACAAAACGAAACAACAACAAAGAAAACAGTAGACAACACATAAAGGATAAGGACATGGATAGCAAAATATGAAAAATAAACCAAAATAAAACCAGACGAGAAAACAGCAGTCACACGCCAAAACGCGGACTATCCCGTATTTGTCGCAGCTCCGAAGAACTAAAGTTCTCGTCATTATTGCCACGAGCATTCTCCCAATGCCAGTTTTCAAACCTCAGGAAGGAGATGTCTACAGCTTCTCCAAAAACATACATGATTTTCAGAGACCGTAACGGAATAATTTACAACTGGCGACACGGAAGTCCGAACGAGCAATCGAAAAGTCGCCTCCGACTGCCAGTCCGGTGAAAACTTTTGGATACTTCATGTTCTATGTGACTATGTAATAAATTGGATATTTCGCATAATGAATACTGTTGGGAAAAAAAATGAAGGTAACTGAATCAGTGATTTAAAAAGTGGAAAACATCAAAGTATATTGGAATCCAAATTTAATTGGCAGAAATAATCTAAAAATTCCTATTTGCAGAGTGGAGTATATTGAAAATATAATATACATAAATAGTATGTCATGTTCGGAGACATATCTATACACATGCACACCTAACTTTGTTGGAGTGAGTGAGAGATGAATTAAATAAAAACTAAAGGTGGAGAGAGAGAGATATATTAAAGTGTTTAAGATTAAGACAATAGACGAAAGAGAGGGTAGGAAAAGTACGAAGAAACGCACGCAGAAGGTGTGAGCCAAAGCAATTAGTAATTAAAGTTTAATACGTAAACTCTTACTTAAACCACATTCGGTTGGTAGGAGTTGAGATGACTCAAGACAACTTCACTCTCTCACTTTTGTGTGTCTCTATTTTATTTTATTTTATTTTTGGGTTAATTGTCTCCTCTTCTTCTCCAACTCACATTTCAACAATCTCTATAATTATAACTCACTGAACCACAAACTATGGAATTAAAAAAAAAAAGATAAGAGTATTAGAGTAGACATCAAAAGAAATGTGATCTAGCTAGAGAATATCTCTTAGCACCTATAGGTAATATTTGGTCTAGAGAATGAGACAAATATATAGCATGTGATAATGTATAACACTGCATAATCACACAAAGAAAATTAGCTCAATAATGTTTCAGTCTCTTTTTTGCTATATTTTTTTTTTTTTTTTGAATATCAGCATATATCACGAATCAACGACTTTTGATCCCAA
>PKML01043497.1:611821-651890 GCA_002933935.1 Eutrema yunnanense | reverse complement strand
GAGCATGGAACTGGAAATTTTCATGGGTCTTCCCTCTTAGTCAACCGCTTCAGTGGTGGCGGTGTACTTCTGACCTTGATGAAGAGTGCCTTAATCTCGTCCTCAAATTTTCTGCAATCTCGAAAGTGACTCAGCAGAGGGTGGTATTCTAGAGTTTCTTCAAAAGTCAGTGTGTGTGGAATTCTTCGTACCATCTTCTCAAAGCCAAGAAGCTGCTTTGGAGAAATGGGGTCTTTGAGGTGTCTGGGTGATCGAGGGTATGGTACCTTAGGCTTGTAAACACATTCCTCACCCATTTCCAGTTTCTTCACGATCTTTGGTTCAGCCTGCGAGGGGTGTCGATCGATACAAGGTTGGTGTCGATCGACACAAGGTTCTTGTGTCGGTTCTTCAGGTTGGTATCGATCGATGTCAGCAGTGGTGTCGATCGATACTGACGAATCAGGTTCAGAATCACCTTCTACAAGGTTTTCGAGATTTCGTGCACCTCGCAAGGTGATTGCATTGACGTATTTGTTTTGTGCATGAGTCGTCTTTCCCTTGACAGCTACTGCAGTCTGAGCTACCTGCGTTTCCAGCATCTTCTGATGAGTATCGAGGGCATCGATCCTTCCACTCAGATCCTTGTACACATCATCTATCTTTCCGTTGAGATTCACTGTGAGATGCTGCTGTCCTTGAACCAGTTGTTCAAACATAGACTCGATCTTGCTATCTGGGAGCTTAGCAGGTATGGGCTGATAAGATGAATTTTCATAGTTCTTGGTATACCCACTGTTCTGAGATGACTTCTGACCAAACTGATTCGAACCTCCTTGCTGAGAGTTATTGTTGAAGTTTCGGTTGTTGTTGAATTGATTCCTCTGACCTTGAAAACCAGAACCACCAATGTAGTTAACATCCTCTACTTCATCATCGTTGAACACCTCGACATCTTCAGCATAGTGAACAACCTTCGTTTGCTTGCCCATCAGAAGACTGTACATAGAATCCAACTTGACTTGAACATCAGCAATCTGTGAACCATTCATGCTACCAGCTAGCTTCTTCCGCTCTTCATCAGCATTCTTGGTGCTATTGCTAGACGCCAAGTTCTCAATCCGTACATAGGCATCATCAGGATACCTGGTGTTGAAGTTTCCATTGCTCGAAGCATCCAAAGTCATCTGATACCTCCAATCAATTCCTATGAAGAAGGAACCCATCAGCTGAACATTAGAGTACCCGTGATGTGGACAATCTCTCTGATACGATCTGAATCTCGTCCAAGCAGCCTTGAACGACTCAGCAGGTCCTTGAGAAAACTGGGATATCTTGTTTCTCAGATCCTCGGATCGTGCATCATCATAGAAGTTGTTCAGGAAGGCAGTCTTAGTCTCTTACCAAGTAGTCAGTGATCTAGGAGGTAACTGCTTCAGCCAGTAAGTTGCATCTCCACCAAGAGAGTATGGAAAAAGCTTGCAGAAGAGGTAATCATAGGACACTCCATTGATCTTGATGCTAGTGACCAAATCCTCAAACATCTCAATATGGTCCATGGGATGTTCATTGAAAAGACCATGAAAAGAATGCTGCCCCACAAGAGTGTAGTATGCATGTTTCAGCTCAAAATCGTTCCTCTGAAAAGCAGGAGGACGAATCGCTGATCGATTTACGTAAAACTGATCAGGCTTGTTGTACTCACCAATCGTTCTACCACGATTAACCACAGCATTCCCAACGTTCGCGTTCCCAGCGATAACAGGAGCAGGTGGAATGATGTTCCCCTCTCCATCCAGACGTTGTCCTCTCTCATTGCACAACCGACCCTCTTGGTCTTTGTAAGCACCAGCTTCATCTTGAACCAACTCCACTTGATTGTTGTTCATCCTTGCTGGCTTCTTTGCTTTTCTGTTTGTGCGTTCCAAAATTGCTAGCTGCTCGAGGGACAGATCAACTAGCTGAGTACTCTTGTTCCCTCTGGTTTCGCGATTAGGCATACACCTGAAAACAAAGGCAAGAATGTAAGTAACTCGGTAACACGATGAGTACCGACCGACACTGGTTGGTGTCGATCAATATCAACAAAAAGAGAACGACGATTATCGACCGATACAAGATAGTATCGACCGATACCCACAAACTTAGTCGAAATTCTCAGACTAAAATCTAATGGCGAATTAAGTCCCCGGCAACGGCGCCAAATTTGATATGCTCAAATTAATATCCTAAAAGTATTAAGCAGTAGTTGCAGTAAAGTAGGGGTCGAACACAAGGACTCACATAAACACACAATAGATTATATAGGTGAGAATTAAGCTAAGCGATCAATGATATTGAAAACAGAACGTAAATTAAAACAGTTGTAAATTCGATTGGAGAAAGATAGGTTCAGGGTATTTCTCAGGAAATCAATGAATGCAGATAAACTAACTAGTCATGATTCAGATTTAGCGCTGTTCTTGAACTCAAATCACTAAGATATAATTAACCAACTCTCGTTGCGAAAACTATCTAAATCTAAATCCTAGGAATTCCAAATCTCTTTGCGAATCCTAAAGTCTAAATCAGCTTTTAGATCAGGTTTGATTTGTTCACAAAACGACTAAACCAAATCTCTTTGCGAATAGTTATTTTGCTCACCCTAGGTTCTATCAGGTAATTAATCTCACTCACGTGCCTAATCAATTATCCTAAGATCTAAGTTCTAGGTGATCAATCTAGAATTAGCTTTGCAAACAACCTATGGCGAAGAACTAATTCATATAGTGAATCCTAATAACTAATCAACCTAGCATTCAGAGATAACCCTTATGAGAACCATAAACCTAACAAGAGATCTACTCAGACATAGAAATGGAAGCAATAAACATGTTTGAATAAATCATCAAATAAAATAGAAAGAGTAACAAGAGGGTTCGAAATCTTCTCTCGGACGAACAGAGTTTCAGACTTGTCTCCCTTCAAAAGCTCTCTCACAAAACCAAAGTAAAATAAAGCATAGCCATGAAAGTGGCTGTAAAATCATATTAAATAACCTAAATCACGTTTTGGGGCTTCTTGTAAATAATAAAGTCTTCTGAGCCATTTTGCAATTCTTCAACTCTTCATTAAAGTCGCGGGTCGTGTCTGCTTCGGTTTAGGCTGCCGGAGGAGGTCAAGTGGGAAGTTCATGAGGAGGTTTACTGTTCATGAGGAGGTCAAGTGGGAAGTTCATGAGGAGGTCAAGTGGGAAGTTCATGAGAACGAAGAGAAGAGTGATAAGTGGCACCGTGTGGAGAGGTCAAGTGGGAAGTTCATGAGGAGGTTTAGGCTGCCGGAGAATTCGAAGTTGGAGGAAGTGAAGGCGAGTATGGAGAATGGTGTTTTGTCGGTTACGGTCCCGAAAGTACTGGAGAAGAAGCCTGAGGTCAAGTCCATTGACATCTCTGGCTAAAGGAATGGTGAAGTTGGTAAGTGAAGATATAAAAATGTGATGGTCTGTAACAAGTGATGTGCAACTGTTTGAATTTCCCTTTTTTTTCTTGTAATCATGAACCTCGGTGTATCAAAATCAGTAGATCTTAATAAAAGAGTGGTTTGAGATATAGTTGAGATCGACACATGCAAATCTTTTTATATATAAGGTTGTAGCTCAATTATGTAAACATGTGTCCCTCTCTTAGTCCTAATCAAAATATATATTTATTTCTTCGTAATTTTTTTTAAAAAATTTATGTATTATATATTTTCACGGGTGATTTAATTTTGATATACATTTTTTCGTCTTTAATATTTTTTTAAGGGGTTATAAAATATTAATTTACAAATCCGCATATATGCGGGTACTTATCTAGTGATAAAATAAAGAAAAAGAGATTGAAGATGAAGTTTCTTGATTTTAATAACTAACTCCGAAGAAATTTTCTTTACAAATCTCGAAAAAAAAAATAAAGGTAAAATAAATGCAAAGACATAAACTAAGAATGCATAATATAAAAAAGCGAATATAAAAGAAGGTTCAAGAGAAATCTCTATATCTCTAAACACAGAACGAAGAACATAAAAACCCTAGAAAATCGTGAAGGTAGCTCCCAAAGGGACGCCCAAAAGAGGTTCTATGAGACACACAAAATTGGGGGCAGCTAATGTACATATTTATAGGTATTCAACTCTTGTTTAGTCGTCCTTAGGGTTTCTCTTGAAGAGAAATCGAAATGGGTTTGAAACGGATTTGGAAACGGGCTTTTCGGGATGAAACAGTGTTGGCCGCGGGTCCAAGGCTTCTGCCCGCGGTGAACTGCCTCCTGGCCGCGGGTGGAGAGCTTCTGCCCGTGGTGAAATGGCTTTTGGCCGCGGGTGTAGAGCTTATGCACGTGGTGAAATGAGACTTCTTGATCTTCATATATCTTTGGATTGAACCATTGGATCGTGCTCAAATCAATTAGAATAGAAAGGTAGCTGGTCCTTCTGACGGTTTGACTCTTAGCCGAAAATCTGGGTTTTCTCCAATTTGCATCGTTTTTGCCTAAATAACTTGAAAAGAGTTTTTAAACTACACATATGCGAAAACCGTAATAAAAGTGAATGAAACACTTATTAAAGTGTTCTAAAATAAGCGGTAAATTGGGTAAAAATACGGTGTTATCAAAAACCCATAAATAAATAGATAGATTTTGTTTCTAATTTCTTTTCTTTTATTGTCTTATTTTTTTTACTCACCGCTTCTAATTTCTATTTATGAGTATGATTTTATATTTTTTTATTTAAAAACTATAAAGTGTAAACGACAACCCCTATAGTTCTATTATTGTAATTATCCAATGGGAAGTTTGGTAACCCAAACCTATTGTTGACCATTTTCCTAATTACCCGTTGGAATATAATACTTGAAATTTTGATTTCCCAAAAAAGTTTGGGAAATTTCATGATGTGTTATGAGTGTTATCATTCTCGAAATATCCATGCTTACACAGGCATCTTCATTTCAAAAATCAGAACGGAAAATCGCGGAAAAGAGACAAAACAAGTAATTCATATATTGAAAAACGTTATCCGATCCAAAGTGTTCATGGTAAAGAAATGGGACAAGAAATCCAGGTAACGGGATGAGTTTATGAAATTCGGATAGCTAAAATGACTTTCCAAACTCTCAATAATTTGGGTAAGGATCAACTTCGTATTTCGGATCATTTCGAGACGTGTATTTCGGAAAATTTTGAGAAATTTAGAATAATTTTTAGATATTTTTAAAGTTTAAATTTTAAAGTGGGGTAATTAGGATACCCATCTCATTCTCTTTCAATACTCTTTCGGTATCCGTTTGAATAAAATAAATAGTCCCGAACATAAAATTATTAGAACGTGATCGATAAATAGTCCCGAGCATAAAATTATTAGAACGTGATCGAAAATAAAACGGAGAATTCGGAACGGAAAACCGTCCGGAAATGGACGGGCCTAGGCTTACACACCAAAGTGCAATCATTGAGGAGAAAAAGATCGATTATTTTCATTATACGATCGATTAATGGGTCACGTTATTATGGCCCAGTAACGGAGCCCGTAACGAAAAAGTTTATAGATAAAAAAACGGCATGACGTTCACCTGGCAACCGGCGAAATTGCACACAGTCCACCGAAACTTCTTGAAAGCACAAGAGAAATCCAGTAACGACGCTTAAAACCGAGAGTTATAAAGGAAAAAGAAGAGCCATGATTTTTCAAGAAACATGCAGAACGTTCTCTCTCATATCCTCTCGCTCCCTATATATACGCAAAAGCACAAAGGCCTTATACTCTATGAAATAGACTCATGTTTACATAATTCACCTAGAGCCTTATATATAAAAATATATAAATGGGGACATCTATTATATTTTAAACCACTCTTTTATTAAGATCCACTGATTTTGATACAACGAGGTTCATGATTACAAGAAAAAAGGTGAAAATCAAACACTTGCACATCATTTATTACAAACCATCACATTTTCTATCTTCAACTTTCCAACTTAGCCAGAGATGTCAATGGACTTGACCTCAGGCTTCTTCTCCAGAACTTTTGGGACGCGTAACCAACAAACCACCATCCTCCATACTCGCCTTCACTCCCTCCGGCGAAGGCGAAGTCGTGGTTTCCGGCGAGAAAGACGTGGGTCTGGTCGGGGTGTTTCTCCGGTAGAGAGATTAAAAAGTCGATGACTTTTCGAGTCTCCGATCCACGATCGCAGTAGTCTCCGAGGAAGATGACGAGAGCAGAGCTGAATCCTGCAAATCCGACACCATTCTCCGACACCATTCACCACTTCGGATCGACGAAACCACTCGCAATAGAAGGAAAAACAAATGTCTATCGACGGAGAGAGCGAGGATAAGAAAGAGAGAAAAAAAGAAAGAGATCCAGTAAAAATTATACACCTGACAGTTAAGGATCGGTTCTTAAAGATCCTAAATAAGGATCGGTTCTTAGTAATTGTGATAATTTTTATTTAATTTTAAACTAAAAAAACCTAAGAAACTCACTTAAGAAACCTCATTGATCATGGTCTAACCCAACTAGGGATGTTAAAACGGGCGGGCCCGGTCCATTAAGGTCCGACCCATTTCAACTCGGCCCGTTGAAACTCGAATCTGTTTAGGTCTGTTTATATTTAGGCCCGTTTAGATCCGCCAGAATTAACACATGCCCGTTTAGACTTATTTATACTCTTTTTTTTATCCAAACATTTTTTCTTAAACGAAAAATATAAATTTTTTAAATATATATATTCAATTTTTAGTAGCATTTTGTTGTTGTTATAAATTGTTAAGATGGACATTCAACTTCCATTAAAAACAAGTTAATTAATGAAAACACACATAAAAGATTAACACAAAATAAAAAACATTGTCGCGCTTAACATAAGTTCAAAGATAGTAAGAACATAAGTCCAAAGATAATAAAAACATAAGTCAAGGATAAAGTTGGAGAAGAAAACTTCTAATCTCATGTTCTTGAACCTCCTACTCCTGAGCTACTCGCTATCGTTCTACCATATTCATTGTCAATGTTGTTGGCAATTTTCGTGGTACCTACAAATTAAAATATGACTTAGTATTAAATGTAAAAGTGAAAAAATTGGAAAATCTTACCTTCATATCCTGCAAAATCCCGTAGCCAATCCCGAGTACAAAGCAAAGCTTGAACGTTATCTAGAAGTAGACGGTTTCTATATGGAGTCAACACTCGAGATCCAATGCTGAAAGTTGATTCCGATGCTACTGTAGTGATTGGGATGCTGAGCAAATCACGTGCCATAGATGCTAAATCACCAAATCGATATTGGTTATCCTTCCAATAGCTCAAAACATCTAAATTTGGAAAAGATTTCCTTTCTAACATCGGTTCATCCAAATAAAGAACAAAATGTGTCATTGTGCTGCTCATACCAACTCTGATACTTCTTTCAAGTCATTTCAAGCTGTTTGTGCTGCGAATAATAATAATCTAAAGCAAATAATAAATCTTTTTTTTGTTAATTTCAAAAAATAAAAATAAAAATTCCAGTTTTTAAGTGACTGAGAATTAAACATTTTGTTCTAAAAATGAATATTTTATTATTGAGTGTAAGCTCTGTGTTTAGGCACATCGGTGTTGGTACTGGTTTGATGTCTGTCATCTTGGTTTTGTGGAGAAAATCTACAATATAACGACGTTGAGTTAGGAGAAGACCTTTAGGAGAATGATGAGCTTCAATATCGAGAAAATAAGAGAGAGTTCCCAAGTCTGTTAGTGAGAATCGTTTGGACATCGAAGTGATGAACATGCTGAGATGATGTTGGTTATTCCCTGTGAGGATTAAGTCATCTACATAGACTAGCATGTACATGAGAACACCATTTTTGTTAAGATGGCATCGACTAACGAATTCAGGAACCCAGTTTGGGGCAAGAAGGTTCATAGTTCGTTGTACCAAGCATGTGGGGCTTGTTTCAAGCCATATATCGCCCTCTTTAACCTAAACACTGCGTTAGGATTATCATTGTCGACGAAACCGGGTGGTTGTGTTATATAGACCTCATCATGGAGTTTCCCTTGAAGGAAGGCATGGTTCACATCGAACTGTCTGATCGGCCAAGTGCTAGAGACAGAGACACTGAGAACTAGTCGGATTGTGGCTGGTTTGATGACGGGGCTGAATGTTTCATGATAGTCGATGCCCGAACGTTGATTGAAGCCTTTAGCCATTAGTCTTGCTTTGAACATGTCAATGAAACCATCATCATGTCTCTTAGTTGTAAATACCCACTTACAACCAACAATGTTTGCTAATGTGATAGGTAAAACCAAGTCCCACGTCTGTTCATGAGTTTGATTATCAAATTCGACACACATCGCTTGTCGCCACCGAGGATCTCTAAGTGCTTCTGCAACTGTCTTGGGTTCGACTTCGTTGAAATGGGTCACTGAAGCCCAAAGATTAAGTTTATGGACCGGTTTCCACTGTCGTGTTGATTTTCGTGGTGGTGGTGATGGCGGAGGAATCGCATGTGATGACCTCGTCTATGTTTCTGGTGTCGTAAAAGGATGTGTGGGCTGTATTTGATGGGTTATTGGACCAGTTTGGGGAGTTGGTACTTGATGGGCCTGTTGTGGTAGTTGGTACTTGATGGGCCTGTTGTGGTAGTTGGGACTGTTTAAAGCAATTGGGCATATTGAGAGACTTGGGCCACTGTTTCAGATAATGGACATGTAGAAGAAACCCTTTGTTGAGTTGTTGGTGACGGAGCAGTAGTGATGGCAGTGGTTGGTGTTGCAACAGCGGTGGGAAAGGTCGATGGAGCAGCCTGGTGTAGAGATGACGGCAGTGGGTGATGAAGTTGACATGTCACTGGTACGAGAGAGACAACTGGTGTATCCGCTTGTGATGATTCTGAAATTTCATACTCAGAAGAAATGGTAGAGTGAGTTGTGTTAGTCACCAAAAATGGGAAAACATATTCATGAAAGACTATATGTCGAGATGTATAGACCCTAGATGTAGTTCGATCAAGACAAAAATAAGCATTTTGTGTTGTTGAGTATCCAAGAAAAACGCAAAGACTTGATCTAGAATCTAATTTATGAGATCCATATGAACGCAACCAAGAAAAACACAAACAACCAAAAATTCTGAGTTTTTCATAATTTGGAACACGTTTAAAAAAACATTCAAAATGATATTTTTTTTAGAAAGATTCGATGTTGGCATTCTATCAATAAGATATACCGCCGTTGCTAATGCATAGGTCCAATATGACTTAGCCATTGAAGTTTGTGACAACAGGGCAAGTTCGGTTTTGACAATATGTCGATGTCTCCGTTCCGTTATGCCATTGTGCTCCGGCGTGTGAGATGGGGTAGTAAAATGAGAAATGTCATTAGTAGATAAAAACGAAGCTAGGGCAATAAACTCACCACCATTATCCTTATAAAGAGTACGTAATTTTGTTTGAAATCTATTTTCAACTAAATCTTTAAATTTCGTAAAAATATCTTAAATTTGAGATTTTTGTTTTAAAGGGTACATCCATGTGTACAGGGTGAAATGATCCACAAAAATAACGTAGTATTTAAAACCGTCTATAAATAGTATTGGAGAAGTCCAAACATTGGAGAAAACAATATCAAGACGACAAGAAGGCGTAAGAGTTAAAGTAGAAAACAGTAACTTATGCATTTTATTTAGAGAACAAGCACTACAAGGCTTGGTTGTTAAAACTTTGGAAGACAACGACAAATTAAATTTAGAAATAGTAGTTTGAAGAATAGATAATGTAGGGTGGCCTAATCTAGAATGCCAATCGGATAGAATGCTAATCGGATAAAGATGTCTTAATAGCCGAAGCATATGCTAAAGAAGGTGGCTTGCTCGATCGATGTTGTGGCAACTCATAAGTGCCATTCTTAGGTTTGCCCTCCAATCTGAGCACCCCCGTGATCAGATCGCGGACCTGAAAGTAGGTTGGTGTGAAGGTCACCGCAACACCGTTAGTGGAACATAATTGAAACACATAGATTAAATTCTTATCAAAAGACGGTACGCAAAGAACATCATTGAGAAAGAATGGGCGAGCAAAGGAGGGAAGAGCTATTGAACTGGTGTGTGAGATTGGAAGTCTGAATCCATCCCCAACAATGACATCATCACCACCATTGTATGGTGCGTAAAGAGATAAGTTTGCGAGATCGGATGTCATGTGATGTGAAGCCCCAGAGTCAAGAAGCCAAGTATAAGAATCTGAAGTAGGCATCATTGCAACATTAGCTCTCAGATTCCAAGATTGGTGTGGCGAAGGGGCTCGCACGGTTGATTATGTTGAGACGATGACCACGGCTGTGCAGAGCCAGACCCATAGACGATGCAGAATTCAGGCTAGTATTTGGTGTTATGCCCTTGGATTCCACACGCTTGGCAATGCCCAAGATATTGACGAGACGATCGATTGTAGTTGTTGTGGTTGAAGTTATGGTTGCGATTGTTGTTGGGACGTCAATTATGCTGATTTTGTTGTGGACGAGAAGTTGACGCGTTTGCAGAGATGGGAACAACAGATGTCGGTGCCTCTTTGCAGAGTATCATTGCTTTTCGAATGAGAAGCCTTTCATGTAACTCAGAGAAGGAGATCGAAGCGTCTCTCCCATTAACAACATCAAATTCTGGCTTGTAGTCTTCACTAAAGCCATCAATGATTTGTTCTATCAAGTCTTCTGGATCGTATGGTTTCCCACGTAGATCCAATTCATCTGATTTCCCTTTTATGAGACGTAGATACTAAGAGATGGATTTTGTACCTTTGACACATGTCTTGATTTGGTATTTCAGACTGCGAGTTGGATTTTTAAAATTTGTAGCCAAGGTATTCCAGACGTCAATAATTGTAGTCGTCGTGGAGACCACTGATTGAACAGGAAGAGAGATTGCACCGATTATGGCACTGTAGAAGAGTCGATCTTGTCTCTGCCACGGTGCGTAGGCGGGATTTGTGGTTGATTGACCATCGACGGTGATTGTAGGTGAGGGAGCAGCAGGAGAACCATCGATGAACCCATGGAGTTCGTGTCCTTCAAGGAGAGCACGGATCTGGCGGCTCCACATCAAGTAATTGAGATTTGTAAGTTTTGTAATATTCACCATGATTATGGAGATGAGAGTGCTAGAAGGATTAGCAGTGTTGAAGACAGTAGTGGTTTCAGCAGAAGAGATGTCATTTGACATGGTGATTGGCCGGATAATTCAACGGCGGAAAAGAGGTAGAGATTGACAGAGAAAGAAGGAAGAAGATAGAAGAGAAGAAAAAAAAATGATCGTTACAACTCTGATACCATATTGAGTTATAGAATTGTGTAATTATATTGACAGAGGCTAAGAGAGCCTTTATACAGAGGGAGAGATGTACAAGATGGAAATGCAAATATACAGAGAGTAAATGGAGAAATATAAAGCGTAATTACATATATTGTTTCTATATATGATAAAATCTATATGTCATGAAAGAAAATAACAAAACAAAAAGTATTGTAGCTTAATTTTGATAGTGAAGCCACGATGGCTTAAGTTTTGAGAAGAAAAGATAGAATCGAGTAGTTTAAAAGAAAAAAATGTAGAAGCTCTTAGGCTGAAGAATTATAAAGATGCAAGTGAATTTAATCGTTTGATCGAAACTCGAGTATTACTATTCTAATACCATATAGAATGTAAGAATGATTTATATAGAAAAATATATTTAATAGATCTGTTTCATTTGTTGAGTACTTTGATTCCAATAAGAAATCTTTGACAAACTCGGAAAAAGAGACATATACTAAACGATTTAATAGATTTTGTTTCTAATTTCTTTTATTTTATTGTCTTTTTTTTATTCACCGCTTCTAATTTCTTTTTATGAATATGATTTTATATTTTTTTTATTTAAAGACTATAAAGTGTAAACGAAAACCCCTATAGTCGTATTATTGTAATTATCCAATAGAAGTTCAGGTAACCCAAACCTATTGTTGACCCTTTTCCTTACCCGTTGGAATATATTACTTGGACCCGAACGGAATATTGAAATTTTGGTTTCCCAAAAAGTTTGCGAAATTCCGGGATGTGTTATCATTCTCGAAATATCTAGGCTTACATAGGCATGTTCATTTCAGGAATCAGAACGGAAAATTCCGGGAAATGAGAGAGAACGAGTAATTCATATATTGAAAAGCGTTATTGAAAGTGTTGCTGGTAAAGAAATGGGACAAGAAATTCAGGTAACAAGACGAGTTTAGGAAATTCGGGTAGCTAAAATGACTTCCCAAATTATTGAAAGGATCAACTTCGGGACGTGTATTTCGGATAATTTCGAGAAATTTTGAATAATTTTTAGATATTTTTTAATATTTTAAAGTTTTAATTCTAAAATGCGTAATTCGGATACCCATCTCATTCTCGTTCCATTTCCGTACCCTTTCCAAACCCATTTAACTAAAATAAATAGTCATGAACATAAAATTATTAGAATGAGTTCGAAAATAAAATGGAGAATTCGGAACATGTATGGGTTGGAACGGGGGGAAAACGGGCAATTCCCCTATGAAGTATTGGGCTGCTGATTATTCATATACGAAGTATTAAGCCATGCCAAAACCTACACTAACTACCTAATAATTTGAATTTCCTACATAAACTTATAACATGTGGTCAATTTCACCAAAACCGTAAACGGTGTGACTTTCACCGTTAACGGATGCTGACGTGTCCGACAGGTGGCCGTGCGGTTTGGTTCGGTTTTTGATTTGGTCGTTTTCTAAATCGATAATACCAAACGACGTCGTTTCGGTCATTAGTTTTTAAAAACAGAAATAAAACGACGTTGTTTGCTAATTTGGGGGAAAAACTAAATTAGGGTTCTAAAGTCGTTCTCCGACATCGGGTTTAGAGTTAAAGAGGTTGAGAGAGAAGAGAGAAGAGAGAAGAGAGAAAGAGTTGATTTCGTAGAGAAAGAGAAAAGGAAGAGGAAACACAAAATTCAGAGGCGTAATCGAATCAAAACGACTAATCGAGGGATTTCGTAGTTAATAGAGGTGATTTCGCGAGTGGGAATTGAGTTCCCCGAGATCGAAAAAGAGGTAAGTTTGTGAAGTTCTTAGTTTTCAGTAGATATAAGGTCTCAAAGTTCATTAATTTTCGTCTAGGATTCATTCATTTAAGCTTGAATTGCCATTTAGTAACGATTTTCATGATTATAGAGTGAGATTGTAACATGTCCACCAAGTGTTCGATACAATGTCTGAAAGAGTTTAATTTGGTTTGCTACTCTTTGCAGTGATGATGTAGACAGACCAATCAATTTTGGTTGTTATTATGGTGGGAAGTTTGAGATGGTTGAAGGCCAACTTATCTACATTGGTGCTGGTTATTGGATAGTTGAAGCTCGTCCCTCTGCGTTATTTCCAGAGTTAATGAATAAGCTAATGATGAGTTTGTATGGTATAAGGTCCCGTTTGAAGAAGTAAAGGACATGAAATTGTTGTGTAATGGTGACGAAAACTTTAAGAAGATGTGTGAAGCGGCAATGTGGACCAACGCAATTGATGTATTTGTGGAGCCTAATGAGATTGTGAGAGACGAGCCTGAGAGATATGAGACTGGGAGAGATGACCTTGATAGAGATGAGCTTGAGAGAGATGAGTCGGAGAGTGATGAGCCAGAGAGTGATGAGCCAGAGAGAGATGAGTACCCTTTTGATGAAGAAACAAGGGTTGAAATGAATGTGGCAGGTTTTGTTGATGAGGAGATTGATGAGTATGTTACACATGTGTGCTCAGATGATGATCAAGATGGTAATGTGAGAGAGAGTTATTTCAAATACGAGAAAGGTAGTGGTGAGCTGAAGTTAGGGTAAGTATTCGACAATTTAGCAGCGGTTGGAAGAGTTGAAAACAACCAAATGTTCCCCCATTGTTTGGGCTGTTGTTGATGTCGAGAATGAAGACAATTGGAGATGGTTCATTGAGAAGCTGCAAACAGATTTAAATCTTCAAGATGGTGATGGCTTTACAATTATATCAGATAGGCAGAAGGTATTTCATTTGTTAAAACTTCTATAGCATTTGTGTTTATAGGGTTTCATGACTTAATTGTGATTGTTTGCAGGGCTTACTGAATGTTGTAGCAGATATGTTACCAAAGGTGAGCATAGGATGTGTGCAAGGCACATTTATGCAAACCTAAAGAAGAAGCATCCAAATATGGCTGACATGAAAGGATTATTCTGGAAGGTTGCAAAGAGCTACAACAAGCCACAGTACGACAAAAGGGTGGAAGCAGTGAAGTCATATGACATTAAGGTCTATGAATCCATCATTATGAAGAATCCAAAAAATTGCAGCCTTGTTTACTTCACACCAACATCTTCGTCTGATGATGTAAGCAACAACATATCCGAGTCTTTTAACCACGCCATTGACCCTGCCAGAAGTATGCCACTTGTTGAGATGCTAGAGACAATACACAGAAAAGCAATGATGCACATAGAAGCAAGAAGACTTAAAGTAATGAAGCACATAGGCAAGTTCAGTCTTAAAGAAATGGAGAGAGTGGATTTGGAGCAGAAAAAGATCCTGCATTGTATGGTATTTCCTGATGGGCATGAGACTTATGAGGTAATGGAGAAGAAGTCTGCATTTGAGGTCAAGATGCTTTAGCGTACTTGTACATGTCGGAAGTGGCAAATGTCTGGATTGCCTTGTCGTCATGCTCTTCATCGACAACCAAAAAAGAAGAAGGTGACAGAAGTCCGCTCTGACATTGGTGAGGGATCAAGTCAGCCAATGCAAAGCCAAGTGATTGACTAATATCTTAGAGTAAGCTTCTGTTTTCTCTTACTGTGATTTGGTTTCAGGTTTTTGTGATTTGGTTTCGGTTTTTTTTTCCATTTATGGTCTGTTCGCTTTACATTGGTCTCGCATCTTTTTTATTTGTGACTTGGTTTCATTTTTGCAGGCTGTTAAGAGAGGAAGAGTGGAGGTCTCCGATTAGTGGTTTGTTTGCTTTAGATTTGGTCTCAGATTTTGGTGTATTTTGTTTGAATTTATGGTGAATCAGGTCTCATCTATGATATTTTCCCTTTTATGGGTGACTATTATGATGTATTTTGGATATGGTATGTTTCGGTTTTAAGGATGGCTTAATGGTAAAGTTCAGGTTTTATGTTGTTTTGTTGCAATATTTGGGGTTAAAACCTGCTTACAATTTGACTAAATTCAGAAGTATAACAACTCAAAATGAAGACAATCGATCCTCAACAAAAGAAAATTACACAACAACTCAAAATGAAGCATAAGAACTGTTCTTGATCATTTTATAATCGATCCTCAACAAAGAACATTACACAACAACTCAAAATGAAGACAAACATTACAAACAACTCAAAATGAAAACAGATTACCCAAGCATAACAAACTTGATCACAACACACTACTCTTACTCTAGCTCATCGTTAGATAAATAACTTGTACAAAAGAACCATCACCACAACACACACAACCATGTTCTTCAAACCCCTTAGCTCCATTTTGCAATCTTCTATCTCCTTTTCAAAACTTCTTAACTCCTTCTCAAAACCGCAGACCACTGCTTCACAAGTTCGAGTCTCCATTGTAAGAGTCTCGATTTCAGATTCACAAGCTTGTAATCCCTTTTCGAAGGTGAATGAAGCTCTTTCAAGATCATCAAACTTCAGTTTCATATCCTCAATCTCTTCAACCATTGATTCATCCGTCCATTTGAACAAGTGATAACGATTCTTCTACACCATACAAACAACAATTATAAAAAAAACTCTAACCCGGATTGTCACGTGGTCAATCGACAAAAACACTAAACTCTAACACCATACAAACAACACCAATTGCTTTTGAACATTAATTGTTCCCATTGGTCAATCTCGTAACCATAGTGTCTATATCCATAACACCAATTACATCATTACCTCATCTCCAAATCGACAAGTATGAAATAGTCTTCATGGGTTAGTGACAGTTTTTGATGTAAGTAATCGACAACGTTCACCACATCTACAGTGGGTCGGGAACCATCTTCCTTGATCACCCATGCTCATAATTTCTGAATTCGAAATCAACTCTTTCTCTCTTCTCTTTTCTCTTTTCTCTTTTCTCTCTCAACCTTTCTAACTCTCAAACCCGATGACGGAGAACGATTTTAGAACCATAAATTATGTTTTTCCCCCAAATTAGCAAACAACGTCGTTTTGCTTCTGTTTTTAAAAACTACTGACCAAAACGACGTCGTTTGGTATTATCGATTTAAAAATGACTAAATCAAAAACCGAACCAAACCGCACGGCCACCTGCCGGACACGTCAGCATCCGTTAATGGTGAAAGTCACACCGTTTACGGTTTTGGTGAAATTGACCACATATCATAAGTTTATGTAGGAAATTCAAAATATTAAGTAGTTAATGTAGGTTTTGGCATGACTTAATATTTCGTATATGATTAATTAGCAGCTCAATACTTCATAAAAGAATTGACCGTTTTCCTTCGGAACGAAAAACCGTCCCGAAATGGACAGACTTAGGCTTACACACCAAAGTCCAATCATTAAAGAGAAAAACATGGATTATTTTCATTATACGATCGATTTAGGGTGTACATAGGCCGAAATTATAAATAGGTCACGGAATTAAGGCCCAGTAACGGAGCCCATAGCGAAATTTATAGACAACAGAAACGGCATGGCGTTCACCTGTTGAAACGGAGGATTGCACGCAGTCCACCGAAACTTCTTGAAAGCACAAGAGAAATCGAGTAACGACGCTCAAAAGTTTTAAATAAAGGAAAGAAGAGCCGTGATTATTCAAGAAGCTTGCAGAACGTTCTCTCTCTCTTATCCTCTCGCTCCCTATATATTATATTCGCAAAGGCACTAAGGCCTATGAATCAACAAAGAAGCAAAAGAGCAAAGCCAAACAAAAGAGATCAAACACGAAGAGTATATTACAGTAATCCCAGAAGAGTGAAACGATGTCTCTAATTCCGAGCTTTTTTGGAGGCCGAAGAACCAACGTGTTCGACCCATTCTCCCTTGACGTATGGGATCCGTTCGAAGGATTCTTAACGCCTTCAGGGTTGGCAAGCGCACCAGCTAAAGACGTGGCAGCGTTCACAAACGCTAAAGTGGACTGGAGGGAGACACCTGAGGCGCACGTGTTCAAGGCGGACTTGCCGGGGCTGAAGAAAGAAGAGGTGAAAGTGGAGGTTGAAGATGGGAACATAATTCAGATCAGCGGAGAGAGGAGCAGCGAGAACGAAGAGAAGAGTGACAAGTGGCACCGTGTGGAGAGGTCGAGTGGGAAGTTCATGAGGAGGTTTAGGCTTCCGGAGAATTCGAAGATGGAGGGAGTGAGGGCGAGTATGGAGGATGGTGTTTTGTTGGTTACGGTCCCAAAAGTTCCGGAGAAGAAGCCTGAGGTCAAGTCCATTGACATCTCTGGCTAAGTTGGAAAGTTGAAGATAAAAAATGTGATGGTTTGTAATAAATGATGTGCAAGTACTGTCTGATTTTCCCCCTTTTCTTGTAATCATGAACCTCGTTGTATCAAAATCAGTGGATCTTAATAAAAGAGTGGTTTGAGATATAGTTGAGACCGACACATGCAAATCTTTTTATATATGAGGCTGTAGCTCAATTATGTAAACATGTGTCCATCTCTTAGTCCTAACAAGTTTTTAGTGTAGTGATATCAGCAGAACATTTAAGGATCTAAGAAACCTTCCGGCAGGACTTTTGTTGAATTAGGATTGTTGTGGCTGTGACTCGCCGAGGACAAGTGTCCGAAGGATTGGCATCTGGCTCTCGAGGAGTTCCCGTTTGGTCAGGATTCTGTCTGCGGAGCAGTCATGTTCCTGTACATATGAATGAAACAGCTTAATAGATCATTCTCTACAGAGAGTGAAATGGTTATATCCCCAAAAAAAAGAAGAGATTTGAACCTCGCCCGAAGAAGCCGACATTAGAGCAAGAAGAGTAACAGTTGCTGTTTGGTAATCTGTCAAAGTCTTGTACGCAGATTCATCAAGTTTATCCTACAAAGTTGAAATAGACGTAAGACCAAGATGTGATACTAAGTGACAAGATGCTAACAAAGTTAAGGTGTGTGACTGCGTAAACAATAGGAGCTTTTGATCGAGAGAGAAGATTATATTGTTGTCTTTCCTATGTTGTTGTAATACCTTCAAGTGTGAAATAGCTGCAGCAATAGCTCGACCAGGGGCTTGTAAAGCTTTATTGTGAACCTGTCAACAATTTTCCAACCATAACTTGATATCCGAATTTTCAACATACAATATAGTTTTACACTAACATGGAAACATACCTTAATATAAAGCAGAGAGACAACTTTAGCGAGAAGTGCAACAGGGTCTGATTCAGTAGAAACTTGAGATATCAAATCCTGCAAGCACAAAAAAACATCGTCAAGAGAAAAAAAAACACAAGTGATGAGATCATTTTAATATATTGAAACAACAATATGTTTTGGTACACACCTTCCGGTATGCATGTAGGAGAGTCCTTTCCAGTTTTTTGTCAAGCTTTTTCAAGACCAATCCACTGCAAAGATGAAGTTGACATTCAGACGAACTCCGGTGAAAAATAAACAGACATGCTTCAGAAATATATTGATAAATATGAACTATATAATACCTTTCCTCTGCCAGCTCTCTGAAGGTGGTCATGAAAACGTCTACGCGCTGAAACACACGAATAATTCCATCAATGGAGCTTAGTTTATTATTCACGAGAAGGAAAAAAAGTGAAACCAAAGGCTCTAAATACCCCATTAACAGGGTGATTATCTAGGTAGTGGAAAATAGGTGCAACAGGAATTTTAATGTAGTGGTCAGCCCTAAGTAATGATAAAGATTCCAATCTCAACCAGTAGCTACATTTTCATATCCATATCATTTGTTTCAATCACTGACTCCCATTAAAATTCTAACAGAATAGAAAAACTTTGGCTCTGTATCAATATGGTCAGCCACAGGGCAGGAGGAATCAAGATGGCAGTATGTTGGCAACTGTAAGAAAAACTATATTCACTAACGAATATCTAACCTTCCCTTCCAATGCCTCAACTAGTGCAAGGGCCCTTTTCGATAATGGACCGTTGAGATTTTTAGCCTGCCCCAAAGGAAAAGAAAACACGAGAGAGTTGAACATCAGCTAGCATTATTTTAGAATATAAAGTGCAAAAACAAAGTATTTAGTTAAATTATTAATCATATTCGCTTACAAGGGTCGTTCTTTCAGAAGAATCAAGCAAAACTGGATCTTGAGCTTTGGAATCTCCAACTTCAATACCATTCTTCAATTTGTTGTGGATGTCCTGTTTTGAT
The DNA here is from genome assembly GCA_002933935.1 of Eutrema yunnanense. NCBI lineage: Eukaryota > Viridiplantae > Streptophyta > Magnoliopsida > Brassicales > Brassicaceae > Eutrema > Eutrema yunnanense. The sequence continues at coordinate 632,514 of PKML01043497.1, read as the reverse complement.
AATCAAATCTTAATTAGTTAAATCATTAAGAAAATGACCTTAGAAATCTCACTTTATTCTTGACTTACCAAGTCATGAAGAAGTGTATCAGCAATTGTAGCTGCTGTTGTTCTCAGCAGATGCCTATGTAAAACAACCTAGGACCAGAAGAAAACAAATTGTTACACTGTATTCTATAGTTAGCAAGTGCGGCTTGCAAAATGAACTGAAAGTACTTACTGAAGTCGATTGGTCATCTTCAAACAGTTCTAGCGCTTTTTCGTACAGCTGCATATTTAGGAACGACTGCCAAAAGGAAAGCCAATAAAATGAGAATCACCGGAAAGGCATTGATTGTATAACGAAAGATTATAGTTGAGGCAGTTAGTTTCAACCTCATCAAGCTTTTTATGAAGATCATCCATCAATCGCTTCAACCTATCTGCATTTTCTGTGAAGATTTTCTTTCTTCTCTCCTTTAATGAATTAATGAGCATCGGTCTCATATGATCAACTAAATGCTTAAGAATTGAATCTGGGTTCTCCATACCTGCCAGAAACCACATAGCCGCTGTCACATGTGCAATCGCTACATAATCTTTTATGCATACATAAGCTACATAATTTTATTTTTTTTATTATGCATACATAAGAAAGACTTTCTCAGACGTACCTTCATCTTCAAATTCAGGCACAGAATCGACGATCTTTTTCATCACCCATCCGTCTGGCGGAATAACATTATTACCTTCTTGCGCCTTAACGGACTCTTTCTTGCCTCCTGCTTTCGAATCCAACTTCTGTGACAATGATGAATCCCTGCCTTTCTTCTGGTTTCTCTTAGATTTAGGACGGGCGTCCTCTTCATCATCTGGAAAAGTTTCAACGGTTGCTGTTTTCATGCTGACAGACTTGCCTTTTTTCTTCTTTGATCCTTTATCCGTATTAGCAGGTATGCTTTCTGTCGACTCTGAATATTTGCTTGAAGGCTCCATCAAACTAGCAGTAGAAGCTTGGATGCTGAAAGCTTCAGCCTCTTTCTCAATTTGATCATATATGCCCTAAACATTAGTAAGTCAAACTAAGGCATAGTCCAGATAGAGTAAACCAAATGGGAAAGACAAACAGCTCGCAAGGAAACTACAAATAATACCCTCTACTTCATATGTTTACCTTAATGAACCCACTGCTTAGGACATAGGATTCGCCCAAGATAAGTGCTTTCTCAGCCTGAAAGGAAAAATAAATCAGCAATTAATGGCAAAAGAGCATTGACTAGCTATCAAATTTGATCAAATCCCACCTTGAGAGCTGATTGGACGGAGGGACAAAGAAGCAACATCTTGTTTGCATCCTGTAACGTGAATAATGCAGGCAATACAGTGAGGGAATCAATCCTGAACCAAGGATCAAGGATTTCAGTAACAATGGATCTAGTAATATAGACAGCATAAAGTAAAAACAAACAAACAACATAGACAGAGGGGAGAAGCGTAAGAGCATTTAGTCTCACCAACTGTTTTGTTCAATAGCATCCTCGGTTGCAGCATCCAGCATCTCAATCATTGAGGAATGAATAAATACAGCAGATAAAGGTTTACCATCTGGATATCTAGACTATACATGTCACATAACAAAAACTGTAATGAGAAAAAAAATGAGAGAGGCAACATAACACTCATTCTAGATACCATTCCATAACTAACAGTTTCACAAACTACAGAAGGATTACGCTAAACTAACATGATACAATACCTGTAAGAACTGCACAGCTTGAGAAATCCCAAGCTTCTGCATGGTCTCGTAGGGGATATAGGAATTCTGCAGGAAAACAGAACAAACTAAACCATAAATCCATCGATTCACCATTTCTTCGAGAAAGAATAATTTACAGAACATGTAAAACTTCAGCCTGATGAAGTTTAAATTTAGTTCTTTTCCGCAACCACTGATGAATAAATGGACTCATACATAAGGAATAAGGACATTTCCGAGAAAATGTGAACAAACCTGTGAAAAAAAAGAGTCTACGCATTCCTTTTGAGCAATTGCAAAAACCTGACACCAAAATAAAACTGCTAAGTTAATATGAATTTTAACTAAACATGGGAAACAGAAAGCATGGACAATGCATTAGATGCCAGAAACCTAAAAAAAAATTAGAATTCTAAGACATACACTAGGAGTCCAATGGGTACCAGCACGTAGTGATCCAAACATCTCCTCTTCCTTCAACAATCGGTTAAATATAGACTGGAAAAACGAATTCTCAATAGCGACTCCACTAGCTCCATTCATTTCTTGTACCAACTGTTGCAATGGCGTCCACAATGCCGACAAATTGGAGGGAACAAAGATACCCCTGGAAGCACCTCGAACCATAGCGGTAACACGTGCTACATAAGCAGGTGTGTATAACTGTCCACCTTCTAGCCTTGCTTTCACCTAAGAAAGATAAAAACATCCACAATTATAAAAATCTCACATTCAGTTAAACACAATGTGGAGAGCTCAGAGGAGAAGCAACCATTACCAAAGTTCCAAGTCGAGGCTCTAAAACGGATTGCACCAACTCAGAGCCAACCTGTAACTGACCAGCAAGCTCGGCCACGGAAATTTGGCTGCATTCTTGGAGCCTCTCGTTGATTTCTTCAGCAATTGAATCCCAATAGGTTTGTGATATTATTTCTCCCTGGACAAGCATTAGACCTGCATCACTCAAGACCACATCTTGTGTTTGCTTCTCCACATGATATAAATCAACCCCAATCGTATCTGCCAAATCAATGACAGAGACACGACCCGATTTACTGATCTCGCTAGCAATCTCATTCCTCAATTGCTCCTGTGAACCAATCAATAGAAAAGCTCGATCAAGCAATTTGACTTCATTTTTTTCGATTAACTTCCTCATCCAACAAGCGGATCATCGGTACCTGAGTGATGTATTCCTTTCCGGTGACGGTGTGAAGCAGATCGAAGTCTATGACGCCAAGCTCTTGTAGCTTCTGAACCAATTCGACGACATTTCGATCCGATAATCTGACGCTTGACTTCACCTGCTGAGCGAACTCGAACTGTCGCTGCAATTCCAACAATTCTTCATCCATCTCCCTCGAGGTTATCACCGGAAAACTGATATCGTCGATGCAAGGAATCGTAGGATTTTTCCGTCAGTTACTCAGATTTTTCACGGCAAGATTGATTATGTTCAAACACCGGATTAAGTATCTTTCCCCGGAATGTTTTACTAATTAGACCAATGTTTTTCAAAACCGGACCGGCCGGTTATATCGGTACAAGCTAAAACAAACGCTTTAATTGATTTGAATTGAAACTTAACCATAGAAAGAAACCCTAATTTCCTCAGGACGTTCTTCTTCTTCTTCTTCTTCTCTCCTCTGGTTAGTCCGTCGACGACTGCAAATCGCCGGCTTCTATCTTCAGTTCTTCATTTGAATTGAGGTGCAAATCTTCTAATCTTCACTGTAGTTTCTGTTTCGTTAGTCGTTTGATAAGGAATCGTTTCTTCTTCTAGCTTAGTTCTGTGTCGGTTCGTGTTCTATCTCTGTTTTCTTTTCTTTTTTAATTCTGTGAACTTTCAATAGAGTAGGAGACAGATAGTTTTTGTTTCGATTTTGTCTTTATCTGCGACATAACGAGTATTGTAGAATTGAAAGAACGAGTTTTTGTTTCAATAAACAAAAAGCCTACACAGAATGTTGGTCAGAACGATTCAAAAACATGGTTTTTTTTCTTGCGATTACACTCAATTTGAGCTTGAAACAGATTCTTTCTCCATCGTTTTCAGTTCAGTTCTATTAGGACAGGTTTCTGTACTTTTTTCGGTTCTGTATTTGTTTTTTTGAGTGGTAGAATTCAGAAATTTGGCAACTTTAATTTAGGAAGAGAGACACTTACTAAAACCCTGTTGTGTAGAGAAGTATTAGAGCGATGGAGATCGACAGAGAAGATGGCAGAACGCCAAATCAACTGAGACCTCTTTCTTGTTCCCGTAACATCCTTCATCGTCCTCATGGCTCTGCTAGCTGGTCGCAAGGTACTTGTTTTAGTCTCCATCTTTCTTTTTGATCGATGATTACATATATCTAGCTTTCGCAATGTCTCTGATTGGTACAAAGTTTTCGACTCCTTTTCGAATGGGATTCGTGGAACTTTCTAATGGGTATGCTTCTCGTTTTTATATTAGGCGATACAAAAGTTCTAGCTGCAGTTTATGGACCTAAAGCAGGAACGAAGAAGAACGAGAACCCTGAGAAGGCTTGCTTTGAAGTCATATGGAAGCCTAAATCCGGGCAGATTGGTATTATAAATGCATTTAGTTTGATCATGTCTGGATGGTTTTTTTTGCTGCTTGGTTCCGTGTTGTAGGTGGTTCTTGGTTTCATCGGGTAGGACTTAGTGTTTCTGACTGAGTTTAACCATGCGTAATTTTAGGAAAAGCCGAAAAGGAGTATGAGATGATACTAAAAAGGACAATACAGAGTATTTCTATTTTGACGGTAAATCCAAATACCACCACATCAGTGATAATTCAGGTGAGTAACCCATCTCAATGCATTTGCCTTTGTAATAATGCCCTGTCTTGTAGAATCTCATTTCATCAATCTGAGTTATATCTGATGTTTTAATTATTTGCTTGTCGTGCAGGTTGTACATGATGATGGTTCTGTATCCTTTTTATGATGCTCGGTAACCATTTTACTGATGTTGTCTCAAACACATTCAATCCGGTATAAGAAGTTCTGATTTGAGCATTTATAGAGAGTAGTGAAAGCTTGTAATTCCATATCTGGGATAATGAATATGTTAAGTAGTGCATTGATTCAAAAGACAGATTTGGTTTGCTTGTTCCTTAATTCATTTTTGTGTAGCTTCTACCGTGTGCCATAAACGCAGCATGTGCAGCTCTTGTAGATGCAGGAATTCCTATGAAGCATCTCGCTGGTATATATATCATTGCAACTTATGCTCTTCTCTAATTGACTCTATGTGCTTCTCCTAATTCCTCCTTGGCCGTATTTTTTTTGTTTCAGTTGCTATATGTTGCTGCCTGGCTGATAATGGATATGTCGTACTCGATCCAAACAAGCTTGAAGAAAAGGTTTAATTATAAGACCTTGTTGTCCATTACTGTTATCTTTTTCCTTCTGGGTATTGTTTGTACTTACTTGAACTACAATGGACAGAAAATGACGGCCTTGGCTTATTTAGTCTTCCCAAATACAACTCTCTCTGTGCTTCCGGAAGGATCATCAGTTGTGGAAGGCGAGCAGGTAGAGCACGGGCTCATTACATCAGTTACGTATGGAGTAATGTCAGGTACTGTTATAACTTATCTTTCTTGAATAGAACTCACTATTCTACATTCTATGTGGTCTATTGTGTTCATACATTTCATAAATTCACAATCTATAATTCTGAATTTTTTTGCTTTTGTTTTGTTTTCAGTGGATGATTATTTCCTGTGTGTAGAGAACGGTCGTGCTGCTACGGCTAGCCTATCTGCATTTTTTAGGAAGAACTTCCTACAAGGTCAAAGAGATTCATCAAAAGCCGGTTAAAAGCACGAATCCATAATGGTTTGGTTTACATGAGATTTTGAACGGTTTAATCAAAGATTGGATGCAAGAATCTTTCGTATGTTACCTCTTGCCTTTAATACAAATGGTATCCATGCTTCACTAGGAAGTTAAGTAATGACATAACAAACAACTCGTCGTTAAATATCATAGTAGACTTTCAAATAGTAAATGAGCTATTGAATTCACTTGTCCAACATACAAAACATATGGTGATTATTTGCAAACAATAAGTTCAGGTTCCGTCCTCTTAGGTCGAAGTTGACGACGTTTCATTAGTGTTCTTGAGACGTTGAAGCATCAGTTCGTAGAGCGCAAAACCACCATGGTGGCAACCTGGCATTCTTGATGTCATTGTCTTCAACTCGTCCTGATCGATTAGCATTTTAGAGAGTAAAAACACGGAATCAATTTTTTGTTTGTTTCCGGGATGTATGTATTGTTCATGGGTTAAAGAACTAACCATAGAGACAGTGTGGAGCTGTGTTGACTCAAACCCATCTTCTGCATTATAGTACAATCTTGGAATGTCATCTGAATGATGACTACACTTGATGAAGAAAAACATAGCTGGTCTCACATTCAACTCCCTCCGAGATATTCCGATGAAGAGAGGAGGACTCTGTGATTGTATAAAAGATCGATCAGATATCTCTAGGGATGCCAAAGTGAGAAAACCCCTTCTGACTTACAAGGGATGATGCCGGTATTCCAGTTTCTTCGACAACTTCACAGGTAATGCTGTCAAACATTTCTTGAGTTGCCTTCTTGTTTAAAAGCTCACTGGTTTCAGCATCTTTCTCAAGCTGATGAGAATCATCCATACCTACTGCTATTGGCTGCAATGTTTACATTCATCAACCATGCACCAAAGAGTTAGCAAAGAGACAATATGATGCTGCTTTACGTGAATACCTCTGGATGGCCCCCAGGAAATACGTAGTGACCTGGAAATTCCCCGACATTATTACTCCGGCGTAACACAATAATCTTCTTGTCAGAAGTCTCGATAACTGCACCATTACCCAACGGACTTGAGGTATGTCGACATCTTACAGAGTCATCTGTGGGGAGAACAAAACTACGGCGATAAGAAACCTGATCAAATCACCTGGAAGCACTCCAGTTTCCCAACAAAAAAACTAGACAATGATCAGAAAAAATTTCTCGGAGATTGGTATATGTGTGTACCTTCTGATGTAACAAGGAACCTCTCCCACAGAGAACTCAAATTAGTTCCTACAAAAGTCCTTGGAAACCATGTCCATGATTAATTACTCTCTCCATGTATACCAGAAATCGACAAATTAGAGGTCTAACCCTATGCAAACAATGAAAAAGAGAGATAAACGAGTAACCTGTAATCTGTCAGGCCAAGGCGAAGGCAGACGTGTGGCACTTCATCGCCATCGCCATCTAAACAATATGATCCATACTGAAAATTTAACTAGGAGTCAGCTTATTAAACAAATTACAAATTTTTAGTGGAAACTCAATTACATTGAATGAAGTAGCTACTTTGATTAGCGACCCAAGTACAAAACAACTTCAAAGACAAAAAAACCATATGCATACTCTGAATTTTTGGCCATTGAACAATGATGAATTCCCTTGTGTTCTCTGCTCCCAAACCTAAATTGCCAAGAAAACGCACCACTAATCAATTTACCTCATCAAAAGCGCGCACAAGTCTAGAGAAACGGCAAGATTCAAACTGCGAAATGAAACGTGAGATCCGATCAGAGTTTCGAGTTCACATAGTAAAATCAGAGATGGAATCTTCGCCAGCAATTCCGATCAAGCATTACTGAATTATCGAATCAGAAACCAAACGCAAGTTCTCACCTGCGCAATGGAATCTTCGAGACCAGGATCGGGATGTGGAATCCGATTATGTGATTTCGAGAAATCCACGGAGACCTTGAGCATTAAAAACAACAAAACAAATTTTGACTACGGAAACTAAAATCACTGTGTGTGTATATATTCGATTAACGGAGATGAGAGAAAACCTGAGATAGAGAGAGGCCAGAAGGACATGAGAGTAGAAGCTTGTATCGTGACCCTTCAGGGATCATCACTTCTGCGATTTTGGCCATTGAAGAAGCTCCTGCGAACAACCATGGACACACAAATGACAAAGCTTTGAGAGAAATTGCGTCTCGGACGTCTTCAGATGCTGGAACCAATGAGTGGGCCGAGAGACGCAATGGATCATTATGAACAATGGGCCTACTGCTGGACATAATAACCGAACCGAACCGAAATTAATGGTTTGGTTTGGTTATGGTTACTTCACAATAACCGAATGGTTATTTTTTTTTATATCCATTGGTTATGATAACCGAATGGTTATTAACCGATAACCAATGGGTATCCATAGATATTAAAAAAAAATATTAAGTTTATTTCTTATAATTAACCGAAACTCACCGAAATAACCGAAACTAACTGAAATTTAACCGAAATATTTCCAAAATTTAACCGAAATAACCGAAACATTTCGAAATGTAACCAAAATATTTTGAAATTTAACCGAAACTTAACCGAAACTAACCGAAAATATTTGAAATTTAACCAAAAATAACCAAAAATAACTGAAACCATTTGGTTAACCGAAAGATTTCGATTACCAAGCGGTTATTAATTTTGATAACCATACCGAACCGAAACCGAACCGAAAACTGTTACTAACCGAATGGATAGTAAAAGACATAACCGAAAACCGAAATAACCGAACCGAATAACTATATGCCCATCCCTAAATGGGCCGAAGCATTAATTAATTTTTCTTTATTTTACTAAATATTTTTTTTTTGTTAATGAATGTTAAGTTTTATACCATTTTTTATTTTCGTCGGACCAGAAAAAGGCCGAAAAACTATCTCTATAATATTATTTAAGAAGATATTTTTGAAAATAAAATTTTCTTTGTAAGTTTTTTTTTCATCTAAATACTTATTTAAGATATAAAGGAAACAAAATCATCATGTAGCACATTAGATATAAATTTTGTTTTGTAAGTTATTACATGAAATGTCATTACAAATAACAAAAAATAATTGAAATAGGAAATGATATCATTGTCATTTACAATTAGAGATAAGAATATGAAAAGTATTTATTTTGCTTTAATGTTATCTACTATATATTTTTAAATAATAATCAATTCATATATATATTCCAAAAATAATAATTTATTCAAAATCTTGATATATTTTTCACTATAGTTTATTATATTGTATTTAAATTTATATCAAAATAAAATTTGTAAAATATTTTACTAATTTTATAAAAAGTTAAACACAAGAAAATTGATTTTTTAAAAAGTTCGTGAACTAACCACAAAACTAGAGTCATTAAATAGTGCATAATAGAGTTATGTTTTCAAGATTATAGGTTTTACGGGTTAGCCCGAATAATATTTTAGTGCACTGCAAAACGGGTTAAATAGGCAAATTATTCCGTTTGACAACTCTATCTATAATCATGAGTTAGACATATTATAAAATTCAAATAAAATCAATTTTTCTTAAATTTCAAAACAATTTCTTTAAAAAAAATACTGTTACACAATAAAATAAAATACAACACAAATCGCAAAAACAGTCAAACGTAACCGGAGGAGCACAATAACGTTAAACAGAAAACATTTAGGAAGCATGGAGCCACATTTATAAATTCAAACGAAATTCGTTCTCCAATTTTCTCTAAACTTCGTTGGTTTTCATTAAAAATACAATATTTATACACATTCATGATTCATTAACTAACAAGATTTTTAGGTGACGATTACATCAACGGGAAAAAGAAAAAATGCTAAGCAACATCGAGCCTACGGATTTTAACCCTTTGGAGGTAAAATACATATAGAGACAAAAGATATAAAAAAGATTATCGAGGAAAGGATCCTCGGAACAGATTATGTTCCGACAATTTTGCGAGTGATCTGGTGACGAGAGGGACGTCACGAATATTACTAATGGACGCCGTTACCTAACGGAAGGCTAGAGCCATTACAATGAGCTAACGGAATAAGAATCCCCCTGATGGCCGTATTCGCCACGGCTTGGATCACGGCTCTATCGGAGTCAGTTTCCAATGGCGTCGTGGCGGATGACGGGACAGGGTCAAAGTCGTAGACGAAACGGCCGGAACAAACGGATGTGAAGAATAGAGTTAAGAAAAGAAGTGAGAGTGGTTGGGAGATCATTTTGAAAGAAGACATATATCTATCTGAGATTTGAGAGTTATTGACTATTTTTGTTTGAATTTGATGAATGATTACTATTATGATGCACGAGTCATGTATATATATGGGTTTATGGATTAGGAAGGAAGATGTGTTAATGCATGAAGATGATGGGACGATATATGTTCGGTTAGGATATATGAAGTTGATGAGATATTTTGGCGAGGAAGGGAGTCGGTCAAAGTGTGTGTATATATACAATTCTAAAATTTCTATTATTTTTTTTAACGTTTAGTGATACTTTATTAAAAAAATAAAAATACCGAAAAGTTTACAGTAAATAAAAAAGGATTCACCAGTAGAGATCCGAAGTAAAATAAAGACATCTTTTTGCGAATGTATGACTAACGATTCCGCAGATGAATGCTCCACTTTTGCTTTTGGGCTGATTAAATCTCCACTGAGATAATCTTCATAGAAATCCAAAAACATCTATCAACGCTTCAGACTGAATTGACCACGATTATTAATCTCTTTTTTTACTCCAGTAAGAGTCACCGAGATCATCGTTCCAAACAGTCAATTAATTAGGAGTCTATATTCAAGCTGCCTTCCGGAGTAACCGTGGTTTGCGACGAGAAACCCACCAACACCGAATGAATAACCATCAGCGATTGAAGCCGTGAAGAACCGTTGCCACCATCCGCTTCTACTGTCAATTACCTCTTCGAAACGGCTCAACTGAACCGAAGCTTTTATCTTCCCAAAATCATTGAAAAAATCTCACGAAAAAACAATCAAAAACTTTGCCAAATCTAAAATTAATTGGAAAAAATTACACAAATCAAAAGAAAAGTAGCAAAAGAAACCAACCAAATCGATGTCGGAGCTATAGAAGTCTCCGGCCATCGGCCTGGATCCACAAAGGAAAATCTCCTCTTTTTTTTCTCTCCCTTCTTGTAAAATTTATATATGAATATACAAAGATAGATAATATTCACATTTGACCTAAAAAGAATATACACATTTATTTGTTTATTTTTGAGAAAATTACCTAAAATAACTTTCAAAAGTATGGATATTACTAGAATAATTCTTACAAAAGTTTCCCTAACTAAATTAACCTTCAAAAATTGTCAAAAGACCTTCAAATCTGTTTTTTCGTTTTAATAACGAAAATGCCAAAAAAAACTAATTAAAATTTTTTTTTAAAAAAATCTTAATTTGTTTTCTCGATCTCTCTCACTTTACGACTTCTCNCTCTCTCTCTCTCTCTCTCTCTCTCTCTCTCTCTCTCTCTCTCTCTCTCTCTTCTTCTTCCTCTTTTTTTTTCTCTCTCTCTCTCTCTCTTCTTCTTCTTCCTCTTCTCTCGGCGATTGGCGATTTCGAAGACCTATCGTCAATGACTCCGGCGTGGTTTGACGAGTTTGTCACTGGCGAGTTTGTCGACGACTCCGGCGTGGATTCCGAGTTCCGGCGTCGATTAGGTAAGAAACTCTCGTTTTCATTTCCCGAGTCTGTCTTTTAGGCTTCCGCGAGTTTCTTCGGCGAGTTTGACGAGGTGACGTGCGACGGTTCTGAGGGGCGACAGAGCCGAGTTCTCAGCGAATCCAGTTCGAGTAGCGGCGGCGCCAGTTCCTTCCAAGAGTTCTATGAGTCGACGTTCGAAGGGTTTGAGAAAAAACTAAACCACAATTGTTTTGTGTTGCATATATCTTACAAAATCGGTGGTTCCGATGAAAGGATAGAAGTTCCGGTGAAATAAGACAAATTTCCGGTTAGGTTTTGGTAGATTTATTAAATGATGGTGGTAGATTTGGTGTAAACAGTTTAGTAGATTTATTGTTATTTGGTGGTAGATTTGTTTCAACAAACTTTTGTAAACATAAAACCGTTGAGGTAGACTTGTTTTAGTTAAAGGTAGACCGTTTCAAACACACGAAGTCTAGCAAAACGTAAACAAGTTTTCATGTAACCTTAACCAAAAACACAATAAGTGTAGCAAACCAAACACATAATCATGAAATCTGCATCACCAAACACAAAAACATATAACCAAAGTTGATCACTTCTTAGTACTCTTCCCACGATATTGTAGACTTGTTTCATTACGATTTGACAGACTTGTTGCATACGATATGGTAAACTTGTTTCATACGATATTATAGACTTGTTTCATACGATGTGTGCTTGGATATTGATACTTCTAATAACATTTAAATGTGGACTACCACAGTCGTGGATGTTAGAGGTACATGAAACGTTTGACCCAGAGTTTCCCATAGCAAGAAATTGTTGCAACAAACCACTCATTGTTGAAGATGATGAAGAAAAAAATTTTTGTAAGGTAGAAGTTATGGGAAGTTGTGGAAGTCGTCTTTGAACAAGAAAGTGTAAAAGAACCTATAGAGATTTCACTAAGAGAAAGGAGATTGAAAATCTTGGAAAATCTATGAAAAAATTCTAGGTCGGCGGCAACCCTAGCTAGATGAAGGTCGATGGGTGCCTGATTTTTTTTTGTTGCAAATGTGAAGTTTTTTTGTGGGAAAAATCGTCATTTGATAATCTCCACTTTTAATCAGTCTACTGTCAATAACAACGATCAATGTCAGGTAAATTTACAAAATTCAGATAAATCTACCAACTTCCTATAACTCTACCAACTTCAGATAAATCTACAAGTTTATATAAACATACCGCTACTATAGATAAATATATCGATTTTATATAAATATGTCGTGTCGTAACATAAATCTACCACCATTACAAATTTAAGAACCAGAGTTTTTACCTATATTAAATATACCGTCATTAAAATAAATCTACAGTGGTAAGAATAAGTCTACCACGACAATATTAATCTATCGTCATTACAATAAATCTACCGTCACCAAAAATCGAACCATCCGATGATAAATCTGTCGCCATTACAAATAAGTCTACCGCAGAGAAGATTAATCTACCATCAAAGGAAATAAATCTACCAATTTGGTCAAATGTCTACCAAAAAGTCAACCGATCGCTCGTTAAATCTACCAACCCTTAACAAATCTGCTATCATTAAAAATAAATCTACCAAAAATTTAATAAATCTACCGCTCAAAAACATATATATCGCCTCGTAAAAATATGTATACCGAAATTAGTCTACCGTCCCTAAAAATAAGTCTACCGGCCTAAAAATAAGTTTATCGGCCTAAAAATAAGTCCACCGTTAGGATATTAAGTCTACAAAAAATAATTAAATCTACCGTAAAAAAACGGTAGACTTTCGTATCTGAGTGCGTTGGTTTTTCCGTAAATAAATCGAGTTTTTGCTGACGTGGATTAAAAATAGTAATGACAATATCGTAATTACGTTTTTGTCAACAAATGCCAAAAAGACAAAATCAGTACCCTAAGTTATTCTAGTAATTTAAAAAAAATTCTATTGTTCTAGTTATTAAGACCCTTTTAAAAATTAGTTTAGTTATCCTCCCTTTATTTTTTTCTAAACCATCTATGATAAAACAATCGTTATTACTAAATGAAGACTTGTCCCTTCAAAGTATAACAGATAAGCTCATCTCAAATCAATAGTCGCATTGCTTTAAAACTCTTTAATTGTCTCATTTGCTTTTAATTAAAACTCTTTAATTTAAATTTTTTTTTTTGAATTTTCTACATGAACTATTTATAATTTTGAATTTTCTACATGAACTACTTATAATTTTGAATTTTCTACATGAATTTTTGAAATTTGGCCAATTCCACCAAAATTTTGGTTTAATCGTAAACCATATCAAACCATTAAACCACGTGTCAGCCACGTCAGATTCCGTTAACGGAAATTAAACACTGTTTACGGTTTTGGTGGAATTGACCAATTTTCAAAAGTTCATGTAGGAAATTCAAAATTATAAGTAGTTAATAAACTAAAATCCCAGCAAAAGAGAGTAGGTTGTAGCCTTGTGAGAAAATAATCAGAAACCTTTATTATTTTGGAGATATAAACAAATAGGTTGGTCTCGCATGGCTTTGGCTCAACTGATCAAGTATCTCAACTTTTGTCAAGAGATCTCTCCGGTTTGAATCTCCCACGAGTGACATAATTATATTGTAAAAGAAAAAAAAAGTAGCTTAGAGGAATGTAAATTTATGTTTAAAGGTTAGGAATGTAAAACATTAGGAAAAAGATCGTGTAATTAGTCATTTTTACTCTTATGTTTTTCTCTCATCTACTGTAGAAAAACAAATTCTAGAGGAATTAAGCTTATTTTCCACTTTTTTGGTGGAGCCCAATATAAATGAGTGGAATGTAAATTTAACCTACATAGTTGATTTTTAGAAGAATTGAAAGGAATAGTCAGTTTCACTCAATTTTTATTCTCTAATGTATCAACCATATATACAAAACAAGATGAACTTTAACAAACACACAAAATAAATATGTATTTTTTTATTTCCATTACCAAATTTCTAAACAAATATAATATAAAAGAGGTTAAATTTTTTATGTTAAAAAAAAATACAAAAATTGAAAACAAATTCTAATTTTTTTTTGTTTAAGGGTTTGAATTTTTTTTTTAGTTTGAGGGCCCTGAAATATCTTGAGCCGGCGCTGGTTACTTATTTTAGGTTTTGTTAAAATTTTAGCACTTTCTAAAAACTAGTTCTATTTCTAATACTTTCGTCTGTCAAAATATCATTTTATCCCTCTTTTTACTTTACCATGTACCGTACACAACCGTTTACGATGTATTGTAGCATGGACAAATTCATAAAAATTGGGTGTGTACAATATCTAAACTGCTAAAAAACTATATAAATTTAAAAAGTCATAAAAACTAACTAAACTTAAAATAATTGACAAATCATGCAAAATCCTTTAGCTTTAAGTTTAACCAATAGGATTGTGAGGATCGCATCATTTCATATTTGGTCTCCGAATAAACATCTTGCCGTTTTTAGGCTTCTCATGTTCATTGACTAAAGTCTAAACGCCTCTCCTACCGTTTTTTTTGGCTCTGTTGAAATAACCTTATTTAGGGCCAAAGATTTTGTACACTTGACTCAGCAATAGTCTTCAATACTCCATGAAGGCATGAACCCTTAAACTATCAAGTCTTTCAAGTGTTTTGAAATTCTGGAGTTATATGAAACCAGCAGAAAGTTGAGAGTGGGAGATTCAATTGATGAATCAGCAATTGTATCGCAAATTTCCCAGAATTCGACATATAGTTGTTATATATACTATCATGATTCCATTACAAACACAATTTTTTTAACCACTCTCCAATAAATCAGTCATTGGTCCCTTTGTTTGCACAAAAAAGTAGAAAATGCAAGCAAGAAACTAAAGTTGCACACATTAAGCTCTAAGAATATTCATCGTACCCCATCTATGACTTCTTTCTTGACAAAAAGAAAAGCAATGGATTCGATCTCAACCTGAATCATACTGTGGAGACCCAAACTGCATAGTTTTGTTAGTCAGATGCCTCAGAGTCACCTAGGGATCATTAGTGTTGGTTGGTCACTGTTAAAGCATCAGAGGAAAACAAAAGTCTCTTTGTGCATTAAGGGTTTCCCTTAAGAGGCTCAGCCTCTTCGTCCCGTGGAAGTTCTTGAGCTGCCTGCGGCTTTTCTGATCTCTTCTTCACTAAGTTTTTGGCATATAGAGACCCGAAAACAATTACCTGCACGAGTGATAGATGGGTTTAGCGTCGCAATAGGGAGAGATCTGATAAAAGACAGAAGGTAAAGTAAAGAGAGGCTTGGAGGAGCTTACGGATCCAATGCACTGCTCCCAGCTAAGCGGGTGTGAGAACCAAATGCAGGAGAGCATGATGCTCAAAAGCTTTTTATATTTCAGACAACAAAGAAGGATTTAGATAGAATAGATTGTGCTTAGTTTGTAAGAGGAATTAGAAAGTTAAAATCAGAGTAACTTACCTGTCTTGTAGTCATTATCGCAGCAAAGGTTAGTGCTCCAAATGTCCTAATGGTGTAAGAAATGAAAAATTGGCTGGCTGTTGCTACCTGCAAAACACAGTGACGTCTCTGATAAGTTCACATACTATCTTTTAGCTGTTGCGTAATTACAGGTTTTGCGTTTGGATTACAAACTAAACTCTAGATTATCTCTAACTACATAAGCTGTGACCACTGCTTTACTGCAATCATACTCTAATTTGAATAGATCTCCTGAACATGATTATTGTAATGACTAAGCAGAAGATTAGAGATGACTTACAGTGGAAAGCAAAGCGATGTCGAATAAACAATCTCTATGCCGAGATACAAAGTCCACTGCTGGGAGTAAATGCCCTTGCAATATAAGGCCTATATTGAGCACGAGATTTCCCAATTGATTAGCAAAGAGCATGGTCGACCTGATTTTGAGATTTTTTGAAGTCTACACCCATTGAGGTTTATGAAAGGCAGATGAGTTTTGAATCGACAATGATTGATGGACTAAGAGAATCACAGTCAGAAATAAACAAAGCGTAAGAAAAGTTTCTACTACATTCAAGGTTCAGAGTTACTGACATATGATCTCAGTTCAAGCTTAGAACAGAAGTCAATGTATAACTCAAAAAATTGAGAGATAAATAAAGATGAGAGATTCACCCAAGTGATCAATCAATCATGGAAACAAAACATCACAAAAGGTACTACATAGTCCAGAGTCCAAACAAAGTGATGGTGAAAAAGACAAAGATAAGGATAACTGTGCAAAGAGAAGATTCTCACCAGTGAAACTGAGAATAAAGGAGCAAAGTGTTGTGTAGAATATCTGGTTATGTATCTCCATATTATAACCTTTAAATAGTTTGTCTTGGAATGTGCTCGTAAAGCCATCAAACCTGTTAGCCAGTTTACCAACACCCGATTATCAGTACACGAAAAATAAAAACTATCGAGGTTCCTGTTTTATGTCCACATAACAATGAATAAAACGGATATATACCCAAGATAACCAACCATAAGTGAAACACCCCAGACAGTGTTTTCTCTTCCCTTGTTGGACGGACTAATATCATCTCCTGCCTACAATTCAAATACATAAACAAAACTTCATTCCAGCTGATCTTAATGGTTCAGAGTGATAAGCAAACTATAAACTAATGGAGATCCCTTTAGTAAGATTGGACTTTTACCGGGAAGAGAATAAAGACAGAGCAGCCAAGTGTTACGAGGAAAGCCACTAAATAGTCAAACCCCCTGTACCTTTTCTGCATGATGAGAGTTCCCCAAACCTGCAAAAATAAAAACACATAAAATTAGAGAGTGGTGATAAACTCACATGTATAAGAAGAAAAGAGTTATTAGAACTTACCATTACAGGTATCATTTTGGCACATTTTGCCAGAGTTTGGACTGGGAAACTCACATACTTGAGGGCCTAGAGGCATTCATAAGAGATTGTCAAACAAAGAACTAGAGGACTGGGCTCATTGGAGGTGAAGAACTTGTCATACCTCATACTGGCATGTTGTTGTTAGGATGTTAGTTACTGATATGAGACAGTATTTGTAAACCGGAGCAACAGGATCCAAAACCTTCTTGCTCGCCTACCGAATACCCGAAAGAATGGAAATTTAAAACCAGGCTTCTCCTTTGGAATATTAATATAGCTATAGTATGAATATGAATACAACTCAGGTTTTGAGAGTTACCAGTAAAGCAGCAGCAGAAACAGCTGATGTAGTGAGCCGATTACAGAAAACGAGAAACAAAGAGTACTTGAAGTACTCCTTGTTCAACCCATATGGCACTCTCATAATCTTCTCCTGCAAAAGAATCAACCACACATATCGAACAACAACAACATCAGATCAAAATCGTTTGCTAGTATATAGACTGAAACCATATGTATAGAAAAAACAAAACAACATCTTGCACTTGTAAGAAACACAAGACGTATCCTTTCAGTGATGAACAAGAGAAGAGAGACGACGAATCCAGGGGAAAGAGAAAGAGAGAGACCTGGAGAAGACCATAGATTACGAGCGTAATCATGATTCCGGAGACGGCGAAAACAGCTTTCCATAGCTTCTTCTCCTTCGCTTCGTTTACTGAATCAGCCTCAGCCATTTCTCCATTAACGGATCCGATTCTCTCTCTCTCTCGCTCAACAAGACAACCTAACTGAGTTAGAGAACCGAACCGAAATCAAAACTAATTTATTTGTCGGAATTTAATTTTATATAAAATTATAAAATACAATCATCGCCCGGAGAAATAATTTAATTATACAAAAAATTGTTGGTTCAAATTGTTGGTCATCTCCAAGAGTCAAGAGATATTCTATATCTTCAAATATGAAATATATTGTTCTCTAAGAGATATTCTAATACGGTTCTGTTCGTTTGCTTGCCGTGGGCGGCTGCGATTTGCGGTCAAACGTTACGACCAGACGCGGCTGTTGTTGTTTGTTTGGCAGTCGCGCGACTGGTCTCTGCGATTAGTCGCAGGTCTGTTTGTTTGCCTGTCGCGCGACTGGTCGCAGGTCTGTTCGTTTGCCTGCCGCTAGCGTTTTTTTTTTTTTTTTTTTTATAAATATGCTAGTGTTTTTTTTTTTGTAAAATATGCTAGTGATATTTTTTTTGGTTAGGTTATTTCGGTTTTCAGATACGTTCGATTATGTCTTTTACTATCTATATAAGAGCCGAACGGTTTTTGGTTCGGTTTCGGTTCGTTTACCATTCGATTCGGTTCGATATGGATAACATAATTAATAACTGCATAGTTTCGGTTTCATTATGTTCGGTTATTATGCATGCCCAAGACTACTTCTAACCATCTGCAAAACCATATTGAAAAATTCAAAAACTTATATATAAGACTAAAAGTATAATTGTAAACCAAAAGACAAACGAAGTTATAAACCAAAATTATATAAATAAATAATAAAGCTGAAATCATTATCCAAAATACTAAAAAAAAGTCAAATTAGTAGTTATAAACAAAAGTACTAGACCATAAACAAAAAAACATAAATAAAAGTCAATTATAGAGTTTTGTTCCGGTCCTATGCTCCAAATAGCTAATCTTGTCTTCAACAAGATGATCAACCGATGCTCGGTGAAATGGAGACCTTGCTCAAAATCTTGTTTATCTCTGATCCTTGCTCAAAATCTTGTGGAGCAATCCTAAAAACAACATGCATAAGACAAAAGAAACAACTCAATTGCATTAATAAAGAAAAAATAAAAACAACTCAATTGCATCAATTGCATTCACGTCTGTATACGTATATCGTGGAAATGTTTTAAGTGATTAGAAATGCAAAATCTGCAATAATTATCTACAGTGATCATGAAAACTACTGATTCATAAGCCATACTGTAGTAATCCTTTAACTTAGTTTATATCAGATTCACGTTTGCTCTGCTTAATCTTCATTCAAAAGAACAATGACTTGCACGTCCAAGCCAGTTTCTTTACTTCTATATTTTATCGTCTATATTTTAAAGGCCATGACTTAGTTTATACTATTGGTTTATAACTTCTATATTTTACACGTCCATGACGAGTAACAAAATAAGAAGAATGTAAAAGTAGGCAAGAGCTAAGGGTGATAGGAGGCAAGGTCCACCAAATGTCTAACAGGCTACCATAATCTATCAGGCTCCTGCTAAACAATCAGTTGAACATATACTTTCTTATCAAGAACTGATTTCTAAAACTGGAACTAAGATGACACTTATTGTCATATAATAAGGTCATTAAGCAACCGCATATATCAGATTTTATGATTAAAGTTAGTAACTGCTAAGAGTTAATTGATCAGCTTCATTCTAAATTGGAGCAGAGGAATCAACCAAAAGAAGAAAATTGAAAGCAAAGTAGTCAAAAACTGAAACTGCTCATTTACATTAAACCCTGAAAAAAGCACTGAAACTGCATCAACAAGATTGAAACTGCTCATTTACACAACTCTGAAGTGATCTTAACAGATACAAGGAGAATTCCAGCGTCCAAAAAATCCGATCGCAAGTCGCTGCGATCAGACGCTGCGTTTAGCCGCAGGAGACTGCGTTTGGTAAACGAACAACTTTTGGCCGCAGGTCGCAGCACTTCAGAATGCATTGATTGATCATATGTGGGAGTATTGTAGAAATAATTTTGTTGAGTAATTTGGTATTTATTGTAATTTATATTTTAGATTGTGTGTTTTTATTTTATTGTTATGTAATTTTATATTTTGATGTAATATTTTATTAATTAATAGTGTTTGTAATATTTGAAATGTATGTTTAATATATAATTATAAAAGTTTTATGATTTTAATTTATTATGATTAATAGTAAGGACTATAATGCAAATAACCAAAATTTTGAAGTTTTTTTTTTAAGTTTATCATTGGAGACAAAACTAAAAAATTTTAAATTTGAAGTATCTCATACTTTAAATTTGAAGAGTCTCTTGGAGATGCTCTTAGGAGCCCTGGATCTGGGCAAAATATTCGGAACCAAATAACAGAACCGGATTAGGAGGTGGTACCAAATCCGAACCGAAACCTATAAAAATACTCGATGGATCATAAACTTTTATACCCAAAGAACCGGAATCGAACCGGAACCAGAACCAAACCAAGAACCGATCGGTATCCAAAATATCTGAAATATAATTATATATCTATATTTATTAGTTGTTTTTTTTTGGTATTTAAGGTATTTCGGGTCTACTTTTGGTTTTACGGATATATTTTCTTTAGTTTTTCGGGTTCTTGGATATATTTTGGGTATTCCGAGTAAAAAATACCCGAACCAAATTACATCCAAATTTTTTTGGTATTTATCGGTTCTCATAATTAAGAACCAAACCGATCCGAAATCTATTGGAATCAAACCGAAATCAAACCGAAACCCTATCGGTTCAGGTCCAAAATCCTACCCGAAAGATCCCGGAACTAAATAACCGAATGGCCA
>PKML01043497.1:588921-606725 GCA_002933935.1 Eutrema yunnanense | reverse complement strand
TTGAAAATCGGTTTTAATACAATAAGATAGAAAGAAGAAGAATATGAAAAGAAAGAAAAAGATTAGAAAATACCGGGGTAATCAAGAGCGTGGCTCTGATACCACTTGATACGATCTCGATCCGATCTTCCCAAAAACGCACACTCTTGTCGGTATTGAAGCGGAATTGAAACGAGATAATCCTTGAACGAGCAAGGGGAGGAAAGTGAACGGTTGCGTCGAGAGCTATGGACTGCACTCGGTAAACCCGAACCAAAGGCTAACCACCTAAGGAACGTTGTGACTCTTCGGCTAACTACCTCGGAATCAGATCGAAACTTAAAGCTAACCACCTTAAGAACGAAAATGACCAATGAGCTAACCACCCAAGGATCGAAATGATTTTCTTGGCTAACCACCAAAAGAATCGAAAAGTTCACAAAGGAACAAAGGAGAGAAATCTCTAAAAAGGTTTATAAAATTGGATGATTTGAAATGAGAGATTACAAAGAGTATTTATAGGAAAAGAATGTGAAGGGGTGAAGAAGAAAGCACAAAATACAATGCATGAGGAATTACAAAATCAAATAAATATGAAGACTAAGACCAAAGACTTTGACTAGAAAGTTTGAATGACCCCTCGGCTACTTTGACTAGTCTTCCGCGAAAATGACTAGTTTGAATGACCCCTCGGCTACTTTGACTAGTCTTGTGATTTTGATTTTCATTGTCTAATTGCCAATTGATGTCCAAAGAGACCCGTAGCATTTTTAAATGCACAATTTTTGAACGCTTCAAACCCAGACGCCGAAAGGCGAGCGCCTTTGTGACACCGTCTTACCTTGACTACTCCGAGCGATCGTCACCTCGCCTTACCTCGCCTAGCGTCTAGGCGCGTCTGAAGCGCTATTTTCAAAACTAAGGCTGAGTTTTGCTAAAGTTCCTTTTTTTGAGTGGAGGAAGCTTACAATTTCAACTCTGAACCTTTGATGGCTTTATAATCTTCATTTGTAGCTTTTTTGGAGAATAAGGAATATGTCTATGATTGGATCTTGCTACCGAAGCACTGATCATAGTATCCATTTCATTTTCGTATCAGTAGTTTCTTGTGATTTGTGTAAATCTCTCTTGCATTTTGGAGTGTGATTATTCTTTATTCCTTTTCCCTGAAACTTGCTGAAGATATTACTTCACGTAGAACTTGATTATGCTTAGTGGCATATTTGGAGTAACAATGTCTCTTTTTGATTTGAGTATATGCCTCTTCTTGCATTTGGAGTAATTGTTCCTAATTGTTTTTCCCTGAAACTTGTTATACTAGTTCTGCTAGAAGCTGGCTATACATATAGTGGACTAATTTGATCTCTGTATGATTGTCTTTTTTTCTACTGTTATAACTGGTCTAAAGTGGCTTATAGTTTACAATCACAAACACCTGCAGGCGATGAAGGTTGCAAAAGCAATGAAGTCAGGTACAAGAAACCTTCAAGAAGAACGCTAAGTAGATCAGAACCTAAAATACTCACGCATCAGGCTCACTGTCGACATCGAAGCTGACAAGAAGAAGATTAAGGATGCAGTTTTGAAGATGTACGACATCCACGCCAAGAGAGTCAACACTTTGATCAGACCCAGTGACACCAACAAGGCTTACATGAAGTTCACGCTGCATTATCTAACTAGCAAGACACAACCTTTTTGGTTGTATGTTGAAAACAAGATTAGATGTTGC
Organism: Eutrema yunnanense; assembly: GCA_002933935.1. Classification (NCBI taxonomy): domain Eukaryota; kingdom Viridiplantae; phylum Streptophyta; class Magnoliopsida; order Brassicales; family Brassicaceae; genus Eutrema; species Eutrema yunnanense. Next base: position 605,014 of record PKML01043497.1, on the reverse strand, counting down.
AGACAAGATTAAAGTCATCTAAACAAGTTCATGTTTCCTCTTTATTCATATATATTAATTAGTAAGACACAACCTTTTTGATTTTAGACATTCCAACTTGTCGTAATATTCTGTTTCAGCTATTTTTATATATTCCATGAAATTTGCAGTCTGAAGAAAATTACAAATCCCCTTTATCATCTTAACTAAAATTGGCACTCAATACTCGTATGAAGCTTTTGGAAAATCAATCAATTCTCTGCAAGTGAAACATATTTTTTTCTTACAAGAATCATCCTTGACTTTGCAATATCAGACAAATAATGAAACAAGATTAATTGACATGGACACCTTCTCTTATCTTCTTATAGATCTTCTTCCCAATCGTCTTTAGGGTATTCTACATCTATTTCAATTGCTTCTTCCCCTTCTTCCCCTTCTTCCCCTTCTTCTTCTTCTTCTTCTTCTTCTTCTTCTTCTTCTTCTTCTAAATATGCATCATATGCTTCTACATTTGCAACTCCTATTTCTTCTTCTAAATATGCTTCTACATTTGCATCTCCTGTTTCTTCTATTTCATCGTCTTCCTCCTCTACAGAGTAATCGTAAACAAAAGGATGTTTGCTCAACTTATCAACAGTCCACCTTTTGGCAGGGTCTCTCTCCAAACACTTTGAGAGAAAATCCTTAGCTTTTTCAGACAACGAATCAGGGACACGAGGAACGGCACCACTTTCACCGATGAGGTTAATCCAATCTTCCCAATCAAGCTCACCCTCCTCTGCCCAAACACGTTTTCCTGTCAACATCTCAAGAACCGAGCAACCAAAGGCCCACACATCCGCACCATAGTCCAAAACCATGTCTCCTATAAGCTCCGGAGACATAAACCGTGTTGTGCCTCTCCTGTGACCCCATCCGTCACCGTACTCAGCCGTCCCTTTCCTCATCGCTTTGCCAAAACCAGAGATCTTAGCCGTAGACCCATTAGGGCCCCTCTTCCACGTGAAATCAGCGGCGAGTAAGATGTTCTTGGGTTTGATGTCGCAGTGGATGATGTTCTTTTCATGGGTATCCTTGAGACCAATCAAGATATCGGTAGCGAATCTCTTCACCATGGCTTCTGGTAATCCTCTTCCTCTATGGTTTTTAATGGCTTTCGCGAGGCATTGCCCTGGACAGTACTCAAGAATCGTGTTGTATAGCATCTTCTTGGTGTTCTCGTCCTGTGTGACCACGTTGCCGTAGTAGGAGACAACGTATGGGCTATCTTTGAGACGGTCTAAGAATTCTCCCTCGTTCTTGAGGCGTGATGCTTGTGATAATTCGGTAGTTTTGATTGCCATCTCGCTAAGAGGAAAGTCTTCTTCTCTGCTCACGGCTAAGTGAACAGAGCCGTATGAGCCTTTTCCAAGAAAACGAGTCACCACCCACAACTCGCTTTCTGGAATATTGTTGCTTACGACTGGTTTCTTATGAAAAGTGTTCATCTTGGCCGATGAATCAGCATCGTCCTCTATCACGCGGTCTGTTTTTGGCTTCTTGTGAGGACAGTTCGAGTCGTCATCGTCCCACTGACCAAATTGGCTACTGTTATTAGAATTAGACATAGATCTCTTCATCTTTCTCAACTCTAGATTTCGATTTCTCTCTATCTCTTTCTGTTTTCTCTGAATTTTGATACTCAAAGGATGAAACAGAGATAAAGGAGGCTGTACTGTATTTATAATCCCGTGTTTGGTTACTACTTGAGCCCTAAGTTTCCTTTTAAGCTTCTCTATTTCCTTTTTCAATTAGGTTTGGGGATGCCCAGAGCAATGCCGAACCTTAGGTTCGGTGATAATCCAGCTGTTAGACGGTTCGGATTAATGTTTCCATTTGCCACGTGTAATGTTTAGTTTCTAAATTTCCTTTTCTTTTGTTCTTTTAGTAATAGTGATTAGTGACTACTACTATTCTTTAGTTACGAATTTACAACAATTCATAGTGAGAATATTAATCGTTGTCCTTTGAAAAAAAAACAATTATTCTTATAACAACATAAAATAAAATTAATTCTTAGTCCGCTTAAGTACTGTTGCTTCGGTTAAAAAAAAAAATTATTGTTAAAATATAATTACAAGTCCTGGGCGGGTATTCGGGCCGGTTCCGGGTAGGAACCAATTCGTTTCGGATCTTTCGGGTTGAAGGGTTTTGGACCCATTTAGGAACCAATAGGGCTTCGGGTCGGTTGGGTTCCGAGATTCAAGAAACAGTAAAAATCCGAAAAAATTGAATCTTAATCGGTTCGGGTATTTTAGGACCCAAAAACCCGAAAATATATCTGAAAACCCGGAAACCCAAAAATATACCCAAAAATCCGAAAAATATACCTGAAAATAAAAAAAAACTAAAGAAAATATATCCAGGTTCGGTTTTCGGGTACCCGATCGATCCTCGGTTCGGTTTCGGATAGAAGGGTTTTGAACCCATCAGATATTTTTATAGGTTTCGGTTCGGGTTCAATTCGATTCCGGTTCTTTTCTTCGGGTCCGGGTATATTGCCCAGCCCTAATCCTGTAATACACATCACAATTCACAACTATTGCTTCAATATAATAAATGAAATTTGTTGATAGTGGCTAACTTCTTATAAAAAAAATTGCTAAGTTATAAACGTATAATCGAACTCACATGCTTAATTCAAATACTGACATTGGTTCTATTTGGGTTAAGGTTCAATTATTTCAGCAGATAACAAACTTAAAGTAGGAGAATTTGTGGAATCAAAAATACATTGAAGAAGAAAACAAGAGATTGAAGCTAGAGAAACAAAGGACAAATAGTGCTTCTGACTTCTCTCTCTCGCGCTCTCTCTCTCTCGCTTTCTCTCTCTAATTGTAGACCATATACTTGGGAGTTGCACTGAACTTTTGATATCCTTTAATGACTTTGTTCACTGCATCCAGAAAGTCTTTCTCAGTCACAGTCTTTCTCCTAGCTCTGATTGCATACATTCCAGCCTCTGTGCATACACTTCTGATATCAGCTCCTGCAAAAAAGAAGGTTTAACAAAACCACAAGTCAGAACAGAATCTCAAGAGACAAAAAAAAGAAGCATTAGAGGTGTTTGTTTGATGGTTGAGATCATTACCGGTTGAGTTTGGGCAGAGGCGAGAAAGGAGTTCGAACCGGATGTCTCTCTCGCAGTTCATGGTTCTTGTGTGAATCTTGAAGATCTGTGTTCTGCTCTCCAGATCAGGAAGACCAAACTCAACCTTACGGTCAAGTCGTCCAGGACGTAATAGAGCAGGGTCTAGAGTATCAGGCCTGGAATAGAGTAAATACAGAAAAAACCAATGAGTCAAGCGGTATAATTGTGTTGTGCTGTGTAGTTTACTCAAGGCTGGTTATGAAATTGTGAACTGACCTGTTTGTCGCCATAAGAACCTTGATGTTACCGCGTGCGTCGAACCCATCAAGTTGATTCACAATCTCAAGCATAGTACGTTGGACCTCGTTATCACCACCTACACCATCATCAAATCTTGCACCACCAATGGCATCAACTTCATCGAAGAACACAATGCAAGCTTTTTTGGACCGTGCCATCTGGAAAGCGAGTATTAAACAGTTTCAAAAACACAAGATAGTATCCTTGGCTAGACAAAACTCAGATAGCAAAAAGGAGTTTTGACTATTAATTACCTGAAACAGTTCACGGACCATCCTAGCTCCTTCACCGACATACTTCTGAACGAGCTCACTGCCAATAACCCTGATAAAGCAAGCATCGGTTCTATTGGCCACAGCTCTAGCCAGAAGGGTTTTACCGGTACCAGGTGGACCGTAGCAGAGAACGCCCTTGGGAGGATCTATTCCAAGCTTCACAAATTTCTCTGGATGAAGCATTGGCAGTTCAACGACCTACAATCATTAAAGACAACAAAACTTTTTAATGATCTTTCTTCCTTAGAAAACTATACCGCAACAGTAAGTTTATAACTTAAGGCAGTGAGAGAAGATAATGACACAGGATGATAACAAAGTTCAACATACCTCTCTCATCTTCTCAATCTGCTCCTTGCAGCCACCAACATCATTGTAAGTTACATCAGGTTTCTCTTCGACGGTCATCATGGTCACACTAGGATCGATTTTTGGAGGTAGAGGAATCTGTATCTGATATTTATTCCGATCAACTCTGCAAATACAAATCAAAGATGGGACGTTTTTAGTAAGTTATCATCCATATGAAAAATGTACATAGAAGACAAGATAATTGACCAGAAATAATCTGTAAACAGGAAAGAGGAAACATACCCCACGCGCATGCCTTCTTCAATGTCAGTGGGAGAAACTTTATCGCCAAGGCCAACGACAAACTGCAGTTAAGAATTAAAAACACAATCAGTTATAACCAACAATCGAAAGGCTTGGCTATGCAGAAACATCAGCTCAGGGATATAATGTACCTTAGCTATCTGTTTGACATTAATGACGTACTTAGCGTCTTCAGTATTTGGACTAATTATCTTTGTGCATCTCGCAACCTGGATAGACAAAAAAACGTTTTCCTTTAACCCTCCTTATAGTTACACGTTAGAGAAGAAGAAACTTGATAGAAGTATTCCAAGAAAGAAAGCCGACCTGCAGAGGTTGCTCCTCTTGCATCATCTGTTTATCAGACACGAGATCCCATTGACTGGGAGGAGCTAACCCAGTATCAGACTCCTTGATACCTGCAATGGAAGCGAAAAGCTCAACAAGGTTTCCAATGATGCTCTTCTTACTCATGCTATAAACAGAAGCACTAATCAAAGTACAACAAAGAGTGTACACATACCACAGAGATCGTTGATCTTCTTGGCGAGCTCCTTGATTTCTTTCTCTACTTTCTTTATAGGTGCAGAGTAAGGCCCTAACCCCTGCAAAAAGAATGAGATTTATGAAAAGATCAGCAAGAAGAATGCATATGGAGAGGGAGAACAGATACAACCAAGTATGACTATGAATGTTGCCACGCCAAAACTAGTCAGTCATATCCTAACACAAGATTGAAACTAAATAGACCAAATGTAGCTCGAATCACTCAGGACGAAACCATCAAATTGGTTTTGCAAACAGTTTCAAGAGCAAGAAATAAAGAACCTAACATAGACTCGCCTAAGATTGGATCCGACCCAGAAGAGTAAGAAATCTAAGAGGGACGCTTACGTAAGTCTTGAGGAGAGCTATGTCATCCTCGTCAAGCGGGCGAGGATTCTTCTCTTCTCTGATCTCATCTTCAATATTTCTCACCATTTTTGCCGGATTTCGATCGAAATTTCGAGATTCAAAGGAAATTAGGATTTTTCTTGCCGGAGAGGAAAACTCTTTTTCCGGGCGGTCTATTATCTGTATCTGAGGCAAAGAAGTGTAAATTGGGCCGTAAGCTGAAACAAAAATTAAGAAAAATAAGAGAAAAAACTGTGGGCCTTGGGCCCAATATGTTCTAATTCGAACACAAACGTCGCCTTCTCTTCTCTTTCATGGTTTCATCCCCAACTCTAACAATGGCTCCTGAAGGTACGAAATCCTCAGCTTCCTCTTCGTTTCATTTGTATGCTTAGATTGTGAAATTAAGCTTCGGTATTAGTTCCTCGACGAACTTTTGTTTAGGTCTTGTTGATTTTTCTTGTTTTTCTTCCGAAAACTGAATAGAGCTTTTGATTTCTGAATATTGGATGATCAATGGAGAATTCTTTGCTGGTTTTGCTAAATTGTCCTTTTTTTTGTGGAGGAAGATGACCCTTTGCTCTATAATGTAGCTTCTGTTTGGAAATTCTTCAACATTGTGCTCTGACTCATTTTTTATGGGTTCCTGTTACTGAATCACTGATCATAGTATCCATTGCAACTGATCAACTTCCTCCTCTTATATAGTGAATTTGATTCTGGTGGACAGAGTTATAAAGGCCAGAATGGTCAGGATAGAGTAGAACCGTTTCTCGTGATACATGATAATCGATGTTTCTTTGAATCACTTGAGTGTTCTTGATCTGTTTAACGGAAGAAAAGTGGAACTTTTTGGACTAATTACTCACAGAAACACTGTTTCTGATGCATCTTTTTTTTTTTGTGTGTGTTATTAGTAGTTATTATGTTCTTCGGTAAGATATTCTCATTCGATATATCATTCAAATTGTGTCAAGTGATCTGCTCTGATTGTTCTTGACATTTTCCGTATGTATGGCTGGCCAAATCTGAGAATGTCTACATTGGTTTCTCAGAGTTCTCTTTCCTTTTGTGATGGTTTCAATGTTTTCTTTCTCTTTGACAGGGTTCTTCAGCTATAACGTTTGAAGAGGGAATAAAGTCATGCTTGGAGTACTTAGAGGCGGTTCCTTGGTCAGAAGACGAGGAACAAACTGTTGTGTCTTGTATTGAAAAACTTGATCTTCCTGGTTCGACGGTCAATTCGGCTCTGCAGAGAGTATCATCTTCTGAGCCCTACACTTCCACAAGTATAACCAACGACATCTTCTTGAAACTCCTTACTGGTGTTCTCCAAGCCAAAGATGATAAAGCACGCCGAGAAATGCAATCTGTCATCTTTAGGTTGATTAGAGAAGAAGCTGATCATGATGTGTCTAAAGATGCCCTTTACAGTCTGTGTCACCGATGTCTCCTCTCTCTTATCCTTTGCTTATCCGAAGTCACCTCCAATATGAATGATCCCGGTGATTTGATTGGGGAAATCGCTAAAGAAGCTGGTAACTTGCTTTGGATAGTAGATATACTAATCCAAAAGAAGATCTGCGACGAGTTTGTGCAGCTATGGGCAGAGCAGAAGGAACTAGTGAATCTCCATTCCAAGATTCCTGCGATGTACAGGCATGAAATAAGCAAGATCACTGCACAAATCTGTGTTGGAATTGGTAAAGGAAAGATCTTGGTGAAGAGGGAGACTCGGTTTTCGGTTCTGAAGACATGGTTAGAGGCGCTGTACGATGATTTTGGGTGGATGAGAAGGGCATCGTCGAGATCAATGGACTGGAAAGTGGTGGAGGAAGGACTCAGCCAGATGATACTGACACTGTCGTTGAGACAGCAACAGGTGATTCTGATGAAGTGGTTCGATCGGTTTATGAGCAAAGGAGATGAATGTCCAAACGTTGAAAGAGCATTTGAGGTTTGGTGGAGAAGAGCTTTCATAAGACAGGTCATGGTTAAGCCACCTGATGCGTCTCAGGTTCAGATTACACTTTATTGAGAAAACCCCACAATGGCTTTACAAGTAGTCTTTCTAAGGTTTGTGAATTAGTCAAAGTCGCATTACACATTACCAATACATATTTTTACTGAAACAGATCTCTTTTATGACAATTAGTCATACTTGATTCTGCTGCAACTCTATACTAATAATGAAGTTATACTTGATTCTGCTGCAACTCTACATGATTCAAATATCAATTAGAAGACTTTACCAATTCTACAAAATATCATATACGGAAAGGGAAGAAAACAAAATCGTTCCAAAACAATTGAAAGAAGAAAGATGTACGACTGATTAAATTGACACAAAACATCACTAGCTAGCTCCTCTATCATCTTCCTCACAGCGTAACAAACGGATGGTTGAGGAGTGAATGGCTAGACCACCTCTTGTCAACGTCTCTCTCCAAGCAACTGCTCAAAAAGTCTTGTGCTTCTTCAGATAACCAACTCGGTATTTGAGGAATGAAACTGCTGTGACCGATGAGCTTGACCCAATCATCAGAACCAAGATCACCATGTTCTCCCCAAACTATTTCTCCGGTTAACATCTCCAAAACCGTACATCCAAGAGCCCACACATCCGCTCCAAAGTCCACAATCCCCTGGCTCATAATCTCCGGAGCCAAATACCTCATCGTGCCTCTCATATGACCGGAGCCATCACCGTACTCGAGCGACCCTTTCTCCATTGCTAATCCGAAATCTCCAATCTTGGTCAAATACCCGTTAGGCCTGAACCGGTGATCGGTAGGGCAGAGCAAGAGATTATCCGGTTTAATGTCGCAATGAATGATGTTTCTGTCGTGAATGTATCTGAGACCAGACAAGACATCTCTGGCGAAAAACATCACATCCGACTCATGTAACCCTCCGTGATTGTCCTCGATCAAGTCCGCGATACATTGGCCAGAGCAATACTCGAGTATTAGATTGTATTGCTTATGAAGATGATCATTCTCTTCTACTGCGACCTCGTCGCCGTAGCAACGGACGACGAAAGGAGATTGCAAACGGATTAGGATTCTTCCTTCGTCCATGAGGCTCGAAGCGCATGAAAGCTCTGCAGTTTTGATCGCCCTCTCTGTTTTGTATTTGTGGCTTTTACTTGTCGCTAGATAAACCGAAGCGTAGGCGCCTCTTCCAAGTAAGTGAGATTTGACCCACGACGACGACGACAAAACGCTTCTTCCTCCGTCGTTGGTCTGAACGGTGGCGTCGGATGATTGGGTAAGAAGGATCATCGTGTGTTGCTTAATGAATCTCTCTATCTCTCTTAAAATCTAATAACTAGTCTGATGATATTCGAAGGATGAAACAAAGACAAGACGAAACCAGATACATCCTTTTTATAAGCTTTGTTGCAAAAACCTAACCTTTAGGTTCGGGTAAGAAATTTCCATTTTTCAGTCGTATCTTACTTCCGCCACCTGTATTTAGTTTATAAATTTCCTTTTTTCTTGTTCTTTTAGTAATAACAAGATTTAGTAAAAAAGATTTATTGTTAAAATAAAATAAAAATGTAAGTCCGATAAGACACATCATCACACACAGTTCACAATTGCAGCTATAATAATAAATAAATAAAATTTGTAAACAGTTTTTTTTTACTTTTGATATTAAATTTTACTTACTTATAATCGAACTCACATGCTTAATTAAAATACTTAATCTGTTGGATTCTTCTGTTGGAAATATATTTTTAATTTTGTTAAAACAGTATAAAAATTAAAAACATTTTCTAATGTTAACTCGAGTTTTCAGCAAAAAAAATATTTTATGTGACACGGTTTTACAACTATATCTTTAACGTTGAGAAAATTCAGATAACCTTTCAACTGTATTTAAAATTTTATAAACCATATAAAACCGTGTATTGTTTAGAACCATTTTTTTTTTAACAACAAATAGAGAATCGAACTCATGAACTCAAAACCAAAGTCAAACCACATACATGCTACCAATTACAAACACAAACATATATAGCCCATTAATCCATTAAACTGTGGGGCCTGCAAATCCTCGAACCCAACTGAATTAACCAAAAATTCAGGTTGTACAATCAGGCCCCGCCCTGACGAATTAGAGAACCGAACCGAAATTAAAAGCATTTTATGATGAATTTCATATGAATTAGAGAAATAGACATAGATCTCTTCATCTTTCTCACTCTAGATTTCGATTTTTCTCTGAATTTTGATACTCAAAGGATGAGGCAGAGATAAAGGAGACGAGAGGAGGCTGTATTTATAATCACTACTTGGACCTCAAGTTTCCTTATATGCTTCTCTATTTCCTTTTTTTAATTAGGTCTGGGATGTCCAGAGCAGTGCCGAACCTTAGGTTCGGTGATAATCCAGTTGTTAGACCGTTAGGATAATAGTTTCCATTCTTTTTAGTAATCTCTATAATATTATTTAAGAAGATATTTTAAAAAATAAACTTTGTTTTGTAAGTTATTACATGAAATGCCATTACAAATAATAAAGAATAATTGAAATAGGAAATGATATAATAGTCTTTTAAAATTATTGATTAGAATATGGAAAATATATATCTTGCATTAAAGAGGTTACTTATTATTTAATTTCTTAATTATTTTTAATACTATATATTTTAAAATAATAATCAATTCATATATATTCAAAGAAACAAAATATATTCACAATCTTGCTATATTTATTACTATAATTTATTATATTTTATTTGAATATATATTAAAACAAAAGTTAAAAAAATATTTTACTAATTTTATAAAAAGTTGACACAAGAAAATTTTGTTTTAAAGAGTTCGTAGACGACTAACCACAAAGAGTAGAATCATTTAACGGTGCATATTAGAGTTATGTTTTCAATATTATAAGTTTTTGCGGGTTAACCCGAATAATATTTTAGTTTACTGCAAAACGGTTTAAATAGACAAATTATTACAAATTGACAGTTTTATATATAATCATTAATTAGTTATATTGTAAAATTCAGATAATAATTTTCTTAAATTAAAAAAAAAAAATTACTCCGCGCTATAATTAGCGCGGGTTAAATCCTAGTTGTGATTAGTAAGGAACTTACAATTCATACTAGTGAGAATAAAATCGCTGTCTTTTTAAGAAAAAAAACAATTATTCTCGAAACAAAATAAATTAATTATTAGTCCACTTAGTAAAAAGATTACTTTGTTGAAATAAAATAAAATTATAATTTTTCTTCTGCACAACTTTTTTTGAAATTTGAAATTTCTTCTGGACAACTTGTTTGAAATGTGAATAAGTGAAACAAAAACCTTTTCACAATGATTCCAGTCCTTAAACACCTCTTTGACTTGTTCAAAATAAAATTGTAAGCTTACCCAATGACCATTGTAGATCTTCTTGGGTATTTTATTCATGAATATGAGAACAATAGTTGTGCTTGTTAGTTTGCTTTTCAATTTGTAAATTAAATCAGAAATTTGTATTGGTTAAACTAGCTAGGGAAGGAAAATAAATTTAAATTTTATTAAATTTTTTGTTAACGTGGATAAAACTGAAAATGATGAAAAAACTTATTTTTTTGATTGAAGAGGTGATGTGTAATTTTATAACTTTTTGTCAAAACTATGTTTATTAAATATCATTTGATTATTTTGTTACACTTTTAGTTAATTTTGGTATACTAACCTATAAGTGTTCGGCCAAATAATATGTTCTTGAGACATGGCATACATAGATTCAAAACAAAACCGTTGAAACCTCACAAACTAGATATAATTTCTGAGATTAAAGTTGCAATTATTTTTTTATATATTATTACAATCACCAATATACACAAAATAATATCTCAATAAATATAATTGATTGCATATAGTTTTTTTAATCAAAAAAATATTAAAAAATACCCACACGTAGCATGGATGCAAAACCTAGTTATTATTAAAATAGAAAAACAATTCTTAATTTTTCCATTTAGATTACAGAAATTAATACTAAAAGGAAAAGAATTCTAATTTCTCACTTCTATATAAACCACCATTGGTAGTATGTCAATCAGACACCAAAAAATTTAAAGTTCAATAATCGTATCCAAAGCTATTTACTACATCTGCTTCACCAAATTTTTTCTTCAAGGTATATATTTATTTAATCAGAAATTTCGTTTCTAAATTTATGTATTATATATTTTCACGGATGATCTAATTTTGTAGTCTATTTTTTTTGTTTTTTAATTTTTTTCACAAATTATAAAATATTAAATTACAAACCTGCATATATACATGTACTTATCTAGTATATATATATATATGTTGTGATATCCTTTTTCTATTAGGAAAGTGTTTTTAAAATATTTATCACAAATTTAGGCTCGGTTTTATCACAAACTTTTTTTTTCTCTCTCGCTCTCTCTATAATCATTCACCCCAGACTAAGTTGAATATATTCTTACTAGCTGATGCACATATTACATACCCAAAAAGAGAAGGTGTCTCATAGTAAAAAAAATGGAAGAAATTGAAAAAACAGGAGAGAGAGGAAGAAGGGTGTCTAGTTTGAGACACTCTTTTCATATGTGTCAGTTTTTGATTGGTACAATTTTAGTTTTTAATTTAAAATTTAATTAAATAATTAAATTATATAAAAACTATTAATATTTTATTTTTGAGACAATATTTAATTTAATATTTTATTTATTTAATTAAATAAAAAAACTTCAGAAAAACTATTAAAATTTAATTAAATAATTAAAATAACCGAAACCATTCGGTTAACCGAAACCGAAAGATTTCGGTTACCAAACGGTTATTAATTTTGATAACCATACCGAACCGAACCGAATGGTAACCGAACCGAAAACTTTTACTAACCGAATGGATAGTAAAATACATAACCGAACGTAACCGAAAACTGAAATAACCGAACCGAACCGAACCGAATAACCATTTGCCCATCCCTACTTGCAGGTATGTAAACGTTGCAGATGCTCTTAGGTTGAGACTTGAGACACGTTATTTGTATGCAATAACTAAAAAATCAAGAAAACAGTATTACTAACGCTTTGATTTTTACATTAAAGAACAAAAACAAAAAAAATCCGATGCGCGCGGAAAAAAAAAAAGCAAAGGAAATTGGAGAAATTTAAAATGCTCGGCTGTGAAAACAAACGACGTCGTCGTGGCTTCGATTTCGGGAACATCGTCACTGCAACATAACCAAAGATACGATTGCGATTGCGATATTTCCAAAGGAAAATTCGATGATTGGCCAGCTTGGTGAATAGATTTCTGAAGTTTTTTTCGAGTTGTCTATTAATGGCGCCGGTAAGTTCCTGAATCGTTCTTTGATTAACTCCGTCGCTGAGTTTGCTTCATTACGCTCTTTCAATTCTTAGAACCGGATTGAAAAACCGAGTTTTCGGTTCGATGATCGATCCAAACTGTTTCTCTTGGATATTATGATTTTACTGATGAATTTTGCGGTTTTATTTGCTTTCTTATGATATTATTTGGGAAAATGGTCATTTAATATACCAGCTTACATGTTTTTGCCAAAAAAAAATACAGACTCTGTAATAAGCCAAAAAATATACCAACTAGTGTTGACCGAACCATTTTAGATATAACAAAAGTCAAATTTTTTAACAATTTAACGCCGTTGAAAAATCCGTTAATATAAAACGACGTCGTTTTGGTAAGACGTTCAAAACTCAAAATTTAGCTTGAAACGATGTCGTTTTATATTTACGTTTTTGGCCGGAAAACAAGATTTTACGTTTTTGGCCGGAAAATTGGATTTTACGTTTTTGGCGAAAAAACATGATTTTACGTTTTCGACTCACCTATATATATATATATATATTTATATATTTATTTATTTAAATAGATGTTAAAACCAGAAGTGGAGCTTGTCATGGTGGTAGTGTTATGTTTGAGACTCATCATCCACCCAGGTTTGATCCATCTAAAGCTCAATTTAATGGATTTTAGCAAAACGACGTCGTTTCAAGCTAAATTTTGAGTTTTGAACGTCTTACCAAAACGACGTCGTTTTATATTAACGGATTTTTCAATGGCGTTAAATTGTTAAAAAGTTGACTTTTGTTATATCTAAAATGGCTCGGTCAACACTAGTTGATACATTTTTTGGGTTATTACGGAGTGTGTATTTTTTTTGGCAAAAACGTGTAAGTTGGTATATTAAATGACCGTTTTCCCGATATTAATTAACACGGAATTGGATTTTCTGATTTGGTATTATTATTCTAATAGTGTGTTCCTTTTTTTTTTTGGAATTAGAGTTTATGGTGCCGAGTCCCGTACATCCCCTAAGCCAGGGACCATAGTATTTTAAATGGTCTCGTCCCAAACTTCACTTGATCATGTGATCTCAAGATTCGCCCAGTCAAACTGACGACACTTGGTATTATAGTGTGTTCCAGTTCCTCTGGCTGGTTTAATTATGATTAAGAAAGATAAATGGTATTCTAATCACTGGTAACTAAATCACCAAGTATATATGCCATATCAAAAGAATAATAAAAAAAATATATGATATTTTGGGTGAAAATTCCTTGTCCAAATTTGCTTCATTTGTCTGCTTGATCTAACTATCATTGGATCGTCCTTTTCTCCTTTGTTGATTAATAGTTGCTTCCTCACTTTTTGAGTAGCTTTAGTTGTCCTTATTATCATTTTCCATGGAAATTTTCAACAATTGTTTGAGAAGTATAAGTTGAAGACTTTGTTGGTATTATAAAGAGTGTTGTGAGATTATCACCAACAAGGCAAGACTCTTAGTAACATATTTAGGATGTGTTTATACTTTGAAAGTTTAAGACTAGTTTACTTTGGAATTTAGATTCTTGACTTGTATTACACATTAAAAAAAAAGAAAGAAAAAAAAAACAAGAAAGTGGAATCACAAGGCTTATTCTCATTCACTCTAGAAACTAAGATCTTAAAAGCAGCACAAACTGAGGCTGGTTACTTACTACACATGAGAATAGTTGTGTTCATCAAAACAAAACTATTACAGTCGTTAGGTTTTTTATTAGATTCTATATAACATATATAAACAGATTTTTTTTGTTTTCTTTTGAATGAATCAAATTCCTCCTAACTAACCTGACGACCATGGCGATCTACTGTGTTGGAAACAGAAAGGAAACTGATCAATTGCAAAGGAAGACATCTTACTTTTATCTGCATCCATGTTCCATATAGAATCCAATGAGCTTTCCCATGATGGAGAAGCCAGATTTGGGTAACTTAAGCCATAGCTTTGCTCTGAGTAGATGTCTTTAACCGGTTTAATGATGTTTACTGCAGAGTGATCAATCTCTCTCCATATGTCATCCATCAAGTATCCGTCTTCGGTTTCTTGATTCCTCTGCTCGGTGGATCCTCCAGTGTCGTAAAAGCTCACCTTCTCAGAAGATTTCCGCAACTGAAACGACACATCTTGAGTATTGGTAGTGGTCATAGACGAAGAGCAGCAGTTTGAGAATGAGGAAGTTGGGGACATGGGGCGCTTCTTTTCTTGAGCCTTCTTCCTCATATGAGTCCTCCAGTAATTCTTTATCTCGTTATCTGTTCGTCCCGGCAATTTCCGAGCTATTTTCGACCACCTGCATATATATATATAGATGAAATTGTTTTTAAGTACGATTCTTGTAACCAAGTTTTCTTTGTTTCTCAGATGGATCAGACCTGTTTCCCCATTTTGCGTGAAGCTCAAGGACGAGACGCTCTTCTTGCGGCGTCATCTTGCCACGTTTGAGACCAGGGTGCAGGTAATTAACCCACCTTAGCCTGCAACTCTTTCCTGTTCTGTTCAAACCTACAACCAAAACTAGCTCATTAATGGAGGCTCCTTACCTATTCTTATCTTTCTCCCTCCACCTTCAAACCTGATACTTTTGCTATAAAATCCCATCGCCGATCTCCAAATAAGTGGACAAAATTTACCAGAAGTATGTCCTCTTGTTCTGTCCATGGACCCTTTCGGTTTTCCTCTTGCATCATTTTCATCTCTCTCTCTCTTTTCTCTATCTTTCTTGTTACTAAAAAGCTCTTTCTCAGCTTGGTTCACAATGGCATCCTCTGGCCACTATTTATATAAGCTAATTTTTGAACATTGTGGTGTGTCCACGCTATATCACACTCACAATATTAAAACTCTAATAATTTGGACCAGAGAACTATTAATAATGTATGGTCTGTTTATTCATATGTTTGAGGGATTATCCTATTAATAATGTATGGTCTGTTTATTGTGATGTCACAAGGCCATTATATATATATATATATAAAAACGTGATCGTCAAGAGGCGTGATTGGTGTTACTGATGTAACACTCCCATTAATTCTGCCTTTTAATCTTTTGTGCCTGTGAGTGTGTGCGTGTGAGTGTGTGCGTGTGAGTGTGATAATAAGAACTCTTTCTTATATTTTTTGGCAGGCACTATCTCAAATGTGGATATCAATAGCAACAGAAAATCTTCTAAATCAAAGCCAAAAAAGAAGAAGGTATGTTTTTTTTTTATAGTCTTCCTGTTATTTTGGACCAGAGAACTCAATATAAATTTTCTGGGGTGTTACAAAAATTTGAAATAAAATATATTGAGAAACTGTTGAATCTTTTTGTGGGGATATGAGAGTATTGTGTCTCTTGACTTTATTAAGGGCTGTATTGGTAGCAACTGTTGAATCTATAAAAGGGAAAAGAGAGAAGAAGAAACGGACAAAAACTTGAACAGACTTGGAAAATATAAAGAGTTGAATTGTTATGGAAGCCTGATAAGTGAGTTTTTGTATCTAGTAGATACTGTATCTCTATAATATTATTCAAGAAGACATTTTTGAAAATGAACTTTGTTTTGTAAGTTATTACATGAAATGCCATTA
>PKML01043497.1:540753-588659 GCA_002933935.1 Eutrema yunnanense | reverse complement strand
ATAGTCATTTAACAGTGCATATTAGAGTTATGTTTTCAAGATTATAAGTTTTTACGGGTTAGTCCGAATAATATTTTAGTTCACTACAAAACGGGTTAAATAGACAAATTATTATGTTAGGAGATCTCTGAGATCTCCTAACATATTATAAATTAACAGTTTTATCTATAATCATTAGTTAGACATATTATAAAATTTAGATAAAATCAATTTTCTTAAATTTTAAAACAATTTCTTTATAAAAAATTACCCCGCGCTAATTATAGCGCGGGTTAAATCCTAGTATTATTCTAAGACCTTGAGCCTGTGTCACATAGAAGCAGATGCTGTATGTATCTGCTTCTCTTTTATTGGCATAGTGTTCTAAAGCCTCTTTAAAATTGTTTATTCCATGGAAACCTTGGAACTGACTCATTGTAATCTGAGATTAATATGCATATAAAGTGTTTACCCGCGAAGTGAAGTCTACTTGAATGCTTAAATTTCAATCAACGATCCTGAACCGTTAAAACTATTGCACCGCTTGGTAAGGACTAATGTACGATTTTACTGTAGAGATTGTGACCGTTAAAACTGTGACTGTTTTGATTATTACTTTAACTCCGGGAATTGAAATAAATATGGCTCTTACATAATATAAATTATATTGGCATATTCTGCACAGTTGATAATTTAGTTCCTTCATTTTCCTCTTGCTCCAACATATTTCGGGCCTTTGGTTGATTACATATGGGCTAAACAAACATGTAGTGATCAAAGAGGTGATTGATGTACTGACGTAACGCACCCATTAGTTTTTGTCTTTATTTTTTGGTGGGTGTGTGTGGTAATAAGAACTCTTTCTTATATGCAAGTGCACCATCTCGTCTGTCAATTGTCAATAGTTTTTTTTTATTTTTTTTTATCGGCAACTGCTTTCATTCATAAGAAAAGATCATACTAAGAGTTAGAGCTTGGGGTGCCATTGAAACCTATTAAACCCTTAAAAAGGAAACTAACTCTCGAAGAGAGAGTCAATGTCAATAGTTCAATCCAAAAACAAAACAAAAAAAGGTATGTTTTTCTATATATTTCCCTGTTATTTAAGCCAGAGAAAAGGAATCTAAGAGACCCTAGATTGTGAGGATACGAGAGCAGTGTCTCATTTGGCTTATTCAAGTATAGATTACTATTGAAACTTATAAAATGTAAACCAGAGAATATAAGGAAAGAAATTATGAATATAAATTGAAATCTCTATAATATTATTTAAGAAGACATTTTTGAAAATGAACTTTGTTTTGTAAGTTATTATATGGAATGTCATTACAAATAAGAAAATATAATTGAAATAGAAAATAATATAATTATTTTTTTAAAATTATTGATGAGAATATGAAAATATTGCACGAACGCTTGTGGTCAAGTGGTAGGGGACGGACCTTGAACGCTACCACGTTCCATGTTCGATCCTCCTGCTATGCGAAACTAACACACATTTGTTTCGGACAACTATGAGCCCATGCATTAGGGCCCATTTGAAAAACCGGGAGGGGGCCTATCCGTGGGTTGCCCTTCCCCCATGGATTAGTCTGGCCCCTTCCATAGGCCTGAGATTACCCTGAGTCACCAAAAAAAAATATGGAAAATATTTTTTCCCATTAAGGAGGTTATTTATTATTTAGTTTCTTAATTATTATGATATTATTAAATAATCAATCCATACATATTCAAAGAATTTTTTTTCGAGATCTTGCAATATTTTTCATTATGATTATTTTATTTTATTTGTATATATATCAAAACAAAAGTTTAAAAATATATTTTACTAATTTTATAAAGAGTTAGACACGAGAAAATTAATTTTTTAAGAGTTTGTAGACTGACCACAAAAACCATAGTCATTAAGCGGTGCATATTAGAGTTATGTTTTCAAGATTATAGGTTTTTGCGGATTACTCCGAATAATAATTTAGTTCATTGCAAAACGAGTTAAGTAGATATGTTAGTCCGGGTTGACAATTCTATATATAATCATTAGTTAGACATATTATAAAATTCAGATAAATTTATTTTTTCTTAAATTTCAAAACAATTTTTAAGAAAAAATTATCTCGCGCTATATAGCTAGCGCGGATTGAATCCTAGTAGTTTTATAATTGGGAAAACGACCATAAAAATACTCAACTATCTGATTTTCGCTAAAATAAGTACGAACTCTTCACTGAGTCAAAATAAACACAAACTTATGTTGAACGAATTAATTTAGGTACACGATTAGTCAACCTTAATAATTGTGTAACTGGCGTTAACAGCCATTTAGTATTGACATTTAATGAAACATCGTCGTTTAATAATTAGAAAATCCGAATCTTAAACCCATATTTCAAATCTCTAATTCCCTATCCTTCTCTGTCGCGACTTCTTCTTCTGCATCTCTAAAATCAGTTTGTGTAATGGATTTGATTTTCTTAGTTGTCTCCTTTTTTGTTAGTTGCAAAGTAATAGTAATTGCAGAGAAAAGAGACTAGTTATTGCGGAGACTAAAGTTATTGCAGAGAAAATAGAGTAGTAATTACGGGAAATTTCTCATTTAATTCCTCACCTATTTTTCGCGCGCTTAATTTGTTCCCCAACTATCGTTTGCTCAAAATAGTTCCCCGACTTGTAGTTGACTTTGCAAAATCGGGATTAAAAAAGTCAAACACTAATTACTAAATGGATACATGTTCACTAAATCGGCTGTAACTTCTT
This sequence comes from Eutrema yunnanense, assembly GCA_002933935.1. Taxonomy (NCBI): domain Eukaryota; kingdom Viridiplantae; phylum Streptophyta; class Magnoliopsida; order Brassicales; family Brassicaceae; genus Eutrema; species Eutrema yunnanense. Next base: position 585,926 of record PKML01043497.1, on the reverse strand, counting down.
CAATACAAGCTCGAATGAGTTGCAACCACTCCCATAGGAAATATAACTCAATTTACTATAACTTTGATGAATATATCCAAAGCTAAATCCAAAGGAAATACTTCTATCAGAATTGAGCTTCTAGACACATATTATTGATGCAATATCGACTCGGATGGAAGCATTTCCTTTGGATTTAGGTTTGGAGATCTTCATCAAAGTTATAGAAAATTGAGTTAGCTTTCTAATGTGAGTGTTTTCAACTCATTTGGGGTTGTATTGAAGTAGTTACAGCCGATTTAGTGGACATATATCCATTTAATAATTAGCGTTTGAATTTTTTAATCCCGATTTTGCAAATTCAACTACAACTTGGGGAATTATTTTGAGCAAGCTATAGTTGGGAATAAATTAAGCGCGCGAAAATAGGTGAGGAATTAAGTGAGCAATTTCCCTAGTAATTGCAGAGAAAAGTATATAGTAATTGCAGAAAAAGAGACTTGCATGATAAAATAGAGTTGCAGAAAAAAAAATATCAGAGAAAAAAGAGTTCCAGAACAAGTGTTTTGTCTTATGTAATCTTTGCTCTTCTTCCATTGTTGTCACCTACGGTCTGAATGAAGACAAGAGGTTGCAGACATTTCCTGAAGATGGGTTTCGATGATCAGCAAAGCCAATTAATCTCTGATAAAGACCTTCTACTAGAGCCGCCTTGCTCTTCATTAGCTGAAGCAAGTTTTTGTCAATGATAAAAGCCTCGACCTTTTCATAGAAAATATTCAGTTTATGCATTCAAAGACAGAGAAGGTCAAGAATTTGAAACAAAAATATGAATAATACAACATAATGATGAGCTAGGACCTGATTTGCATAGATAACAAAGTAAAAAACAGATTCGGGTTTGAAGAGAAGATAAAGATTTGAAGAAGTCGACAATGGAGATAAAGATTTGAAGAGGAGAAGTCGTGACAGAGAAGGATAGGGAATTAGGGATTTGAAATATGGGTTTACGATTCGGGTTTTCAAATTATTAAACGACGATGTTTCATTAAACGTCAATACTAAACGACTGTTAACGCCACTTACACAATTATTAAGGTTAACTAATCGCATACCTAAATTAACCCGGTCATCATAAGTTCATGTTTATTTTGGCTCAATGAAGAGTTCGTATTTATTTTGTCAAAAGTTGGATAATAGGGTATTTTTATGGCCGTTTTTCCTTTTATAATTTTATTGGCCATGTTGCATGGAATCAGAAACAATTACGCAGAATCTAAACGTTTATAAACACAAAAATTTATTGGAAGCATGTAATTATAACAATATATCACCAAAGATCAATTGTACATATATACCTACAACTTGTTATGAAGTTGCAAGATTTTGAAGAAGAACCAACTGATGGATCAAGAGATCTATCAAAAGTAAGGAGCTGACTAAGGCGCGAAATGCTGACGTGTCAGGACCTTCTAAAAATAGTTCAAATGGAGATTGAAGAAAATATTCTCCATAGAAGATCATGGGAATACTTGCAGAAGATTTGGGAAAGAGGATACTCGAAGATCTTCTAGTAGAGTTTTGTTTTAACTAGTATAAAAGGAGGTGGGAGGTTCAAAACCCAACTAATACTTTTGAGCCGCATTATTTCTTGCATCAAAACATCTCGAAGTCCCAAAGCAAAAACAGAGACTAAGAGGTGAGTGTTCGGATAGATTAGGAATCGGGTTGGGATCAGTAGAAGTGAGTAACTCCAAATAGGTTGTAATCATAAATGGTTAATTGATCAGATTCTAATAATATTCAGCGTTTGACTTGGCACTTTACAAGTCGTGAAATTTTGTGTTGCTTAAATTTTCCACACTTTCAATTGGTATTAGAGCATGCATCTGCTAAGAGGTGTTTGCGTTCTTATAATCAGGTGAGATTCATGGACGAGTTTGGAAAACATGCAACAAATTCTGTCAACAAATGCGGTGGTTATCAACAAGGAAAACTTCGGCTAGTAGAAGGTACATATCAAGGCCTTAGTCAAAGGAATTGATGAAGATGCATGGACTATGCTAGAAGAATGATGGACTGAGCCGAAGATCAAAAATGAGAAAAGGGAAGATGTTCCCAAACCAAAAAGGATTAGATTCCGGAAGAAACCTTCTCTTAGTTCAACTTCAAAGCACTTACTGTGATCTGGATATCTTTGTCTGCAGATCAGTTTTAGAAAGTGCAAGGCTGCACTATTTCCAAGGAGGCATGGGAGTCGTTACAAGCTCAGTATGAAGGAACAAGTGATGTTAGGAGAACTAGAATTGATTTACTAGCATCTCATTTTGAAACTTTCAATATGGGAGATGATGAGTCATTTGAAGCCTTTAGTGGGAAAATCAGCTCTATTGCTAATTGAAGCTTCAGTGCTTGGTAAGAAATACAAAGAGAAGAAGTTGGTAAAGAAGTTTCTCAGGAGTCTTCCCGAGAAGTTTCAGTCCCATAAGTCAGCAATTGAGTATTAAAAAATTCTAATGAAATGATATTCAATCAAGTGGTTGGGATGATACAAGCCTTCGAGATGGAACAAAACAAGAAACGTATGACTAAAGAGAAATGTCTGGTTTTTGCAGTGGTTAAGTAAGAAAAGTCAATTGTGTCATCAGAATATCATGTTGGGTTGATAGTGAGAAAATACTTCAAGAGGTTTGAAAAGAATCTGAAAAATGAAGGGGTTGTTCAACCTAAAAACGAACCAGAAGTGAGGAATGATCAGAGGTTCAAGAGATCAGAGGTGAAGTATTATGAGTGTGATGGTTTTGGAAACTTTAAATCTGAATGTCCCACATCAAAAAGAAGAGAAGCACTTAGGTGCAGTGTATGCAAAGGGTTGCGGTACACTAAGTCTGACTGCATCGGAGCATCAAAATCCAAGAAACAATCCTTTGTTTGTCATGAGGAATCACAATAAGAAGAGGACGATGACAGTGATGGAGAACAATTTATCAAATTCATTGTAAACCTTGGTGTGGTTGATGAAAGTGCTCACTCAGAAGAAGAATCTGAAGCAGCTGAGGACTCAGGTTTTTCTCTATATGAGAAAAACAAACTTTTGTGTGACAGTCTGGTCAAGATTCAACAAGAGTTTTCAAAACTTAAACATGAAAGGGATGAACTTGCTAAAATCTCAAATCAACCGAAGGAAGATCTCATTACTGAACGTGAGAAGACAGAGAAGCTGCAACTGGTGACTGATGAACTCATGTTAAAACTGATAAGTGAAACAGAAAAATCTCAGGGTCTTGGAGGAAAACTGACGAAACAAATAAGAAACATTAAGAAGCTCAGTAAAAGAACCAAGGACCTTGACAAGATTCTGGCTTCACGTAGATCTGGAAAATCTTGTGAAGGCTTGGATACCGAGAAACATGAACAAGTCATAAACAAAATTTGTGAAGGTTGTTCCAGTGGGTAAAAAACAGCAAGTCATCAGGGAAGATTGCATCCAAATCAGATGTCAAATCAACAAAGGATGTATCAGCACCAAAACATGGGGTATCAAGGGAGAGTGGCTGAATATTAAAACACAAGAAAAAGATTAATGGGATGTTTTTACTGCAAGAGACAGAGGCATTACAATGCTCAATGCTATCGTTTTCAGACCAAAGTTCATCACATGATGAGATACAACATGTTTCATATGGATAAGAGGAGATTCAATCAAGGGCGAGTGAATGCGAATGAGATGTACAACTACTCAACATTCATGGAATTTGTCAAAAAATCTGATGATCAATCAGAAGAATCCACTCGGTACTTTGACAATGGTTGCTCAAGACACATGACCGGAGAACCAGAAAATCTACATAGATTTGGAAATATATCAAGCGGTAGAGTCACATTCGGAGATGGGAGCAGAAGAGAAGTTAAGGGAGAACGAAAAACAAATGGGCCTCATAAGCCTGAACTAGCAAAAGTCATTTGTGTTGACAGTCTGAAAGCCAATTTGATAAGCATCAGTCAATTATGCGATGATGGTCTACATGTTAACTTCACCAGAACTAGGTGTGTAGTTGTTGATGAAAATGGGTTGGTCAAGCTGAGAGAAATCAGATCAGAGAATAGATGTTGTTACATGTGAAAACCAAAGGATGAAGATGTGCACGTTGAAGCTAATGATGAGCACAAACCAACCAGTGAAGGCTGGGCAAAAACCATGGAAGATGAGCTACGCCATCCACAAGAAAACAATGCATGGAATTTGATGCACATACTAGCAACAAATACAGTTCAAGAGGAAATCGAGATTGATAATAGGACATTATCTATTGCAGCTAGACTGGAAGCTCTTCGATTATTGTTTGGTACATCATCGCTGATGGGATTTACGATGTATCACATGGACACCAACATCATATGATGGGTGACCTATGAGTTGTTTTTGGCTGTGAACGAGCTCTGAATGCTCTATGTCACATATGCACAACGTCCTTAAGTGGTAAAAGGTTATCAATAAGGACGTCTAGATAATGTCTTGTTTACCCTCAAAATTTACCAAGACATTGTAGTTGTTCAAGTGCATGTTGATGAGATTATATTTGGGGTCACAAACCAGGAGTTGTCTGACCAATTCATTTATATAATGAGCAAATGACTCAAGGAAAGCATGATCGAGGAGCTAACTCCTTGGATTGATTTAAGAATCAATCAGACATAAGAAGGAAATTAGTTTCTCAGAGAAACATTGTCAAATACCTGGTACATCAGCTCACTCGCATAAACATCAAAGTGGCCTCAACTCTCATGAGTCTAGCGGCGAAACTGGTGTCTGATGAACTAGGAGAAGATGTAGAAAATCAGTTGTATCGAGGGATGATTGCGAGTTTACAACACATCACTGCAAGCCAGCTAGATTTAATTCAGAGCATTGAAGAATGTGCAATGCACCAAGATCAGTCTAAAGTATCACATCTTTAGGCGGTCAAGAGGATCATCAGATATGTGAAAGGGAAAATGGACATGGGTATTGGTATTCTCTATAACAAGAGAACAGACAACATGTTAGTAGGATTTTGTAGCGTCGATTGGACAAAAAGTCAAGATGATCGTCTATGGACGAGTGCAAGTTGCATTTTTTCTGGGGATTTTCTGGAAGAGCAAGAAGTTAATCGGAGGTGCTCGAATGAGGGACGAAGTTCTATCATAAGCCCTAGGAAGTTGCTGCACTCAAATGCGCATGGTGAAACAAAGACTTGCCGAGTATGATATTATCTCTTACTCTCAAGTAATTAACTGTGATAACAAAGCTGTTGTTGATGATGCACACAATCATGATGATCAATCATGTGTTAAACATATAAATATTAAGAGTTTGCTCACTATAAATCTGATTAAAACAAAGTATATTGAAATTGATCAAGTAAGAGCTGAAATTCAACTGGTTGATATACTTGTTAAATCTCTGTATGTGGATCAATATATTGATCTACATAAGTTCATTGGTGTGTGTGAAATCTAACTTGGTTTGTGAGTTGGCTTTATCTGAGGCAGGAACACGTACAAAATTATAAATGCCAGAGATCAAGTCAGTTTAATTTAGCAGTGCCCTGTCTATGTAGTGTGCCTTGTCTATGTAGTGTGTCATGTCTATGTAGTGTTTGATGGAAAAAAAGATGTCGGTCATACCATTATGAACTGACCAGTACAAGTATAGACCATAGAGCGGAGAAGTCAAAGAGCTGAAGATGAGGATGAAAAGTGAAAAAAACCTATGATTCATAAAAAATTCTATTGAGATTGATGGATCAAGTGGCACTAGTTCCATTGCACTGAAAAAGGAACAATAGCATCATTGTGTCATTAATACATTGCTATGTTAGCTACCTTTTTAGGAGCCTCAAAACATGAACCTGATAATTCAAGTGATGGTTCGGGTTTGTCTCATAGTTATCTAATGGCAGTATTCCCTCAGGTTATTCCAGTTGCCTCTCTATGGTGGATCAGTCAGAAAACTGGAATAAGTTTAGAATGAATGTATGATCGTGTGAAAGACTAGTCATTAAACTCATGCCTGAGGAAGCTGCATAAGATATGTGTGCAGAAATAATGTATGTACAAGTTCTGGATCAAGCTGTTGGATGTCTGATTCAACACATGTCAAGTTGGACTGGGGTGACTGAACTAATATAAATGTTTATACTCTTAAGCATACATGTTAATATGTCGGTCTGATTATCTAGAATTTTCATGAATGTTGATTGATGTATATCATATATTTGTAATGTGGTTGTTAAGTGGTGTTATTACAGATATATTAAGTATGTAGGCCTATGAAGAAGTTCAACCCATTTCACCACTCAGAAAATTGGAGAGAATATATCCAGGGTTCTGACTTCAGTAGGAAAATCAACATTTTCCAGTGTTAGGGATTTCGTTTCATCAAAATCGTCAAGGAATCCACTATCTTCTCGAATCATCATGAAATATTGGTTGTCAGGGCCGTCGAAAGATGTCGGTGGTCAAGCGTCGTCTTCACCTCCACCGAAGCTTGAGTATAAGATCTCAGGATTACAAGAGTCTGGCTCAAAAGACTTGCTGAAGACAGATCTTGACATGTAGAATCCAAAGTCAACATCTTCGACTTCGGCAACCAACCAATCAACATCTCATCAGATTCCACAATCTCCGATGGTTGAGGTTCCGAGTCCATCTTCCAAGCCATATGTGGCGGTATCAGAGGTTCCAATCTCTGAACCTTCTAAACAGGCTTTCTGTGCCACCAAACGTGCTGGAAAGAGAAAGGCTGCCGGGGATCCTCAGACAACCCATATTTATGGACCATCTCGCAAACGACGTTAGGCTCATCAGGATACCTCTTTGAGTGTCTTTGTATCATTTAGATTATCCTCTGTTGCAGCTCAAAAGACGTATGATCAATTCACATCTCACAGGTTCATAAATGAATGGTCCGTGAATCTAGTTGGGTATCAGTATCCTCAGGAGATTGAGGATATTATTAAAGAAGCAGGGTTGTTACCAACGGTGTGGGATATTCAGTCTTTACTTACCGGAGATTGTTAGGGAATTATGGGATAATATGGCAGAAGATAAAATTGAGTCTAGCTCAGTTCAAGTGTGGGTTAGAGTTCATTCATATGACTTCTCAGCTAAGGCAATCCACAAGGCTCTCAAGATAGATCTAGTTGCTGAAGTTTTGGGTCCGTCCCCGACTGAGTATATGTCTGATGATGACCTGGCAGATTTCATGAGCAATGGAACAATCCAGAAATGAACTTCTCTGTTGAGATCGGAGTACACTTCTGAAAATGCAATGGTGTATCATATATGTTGTACTATTTGGTTTTCCACTAAGAATGATGGTTATCCAAATAAATTCAGAGCTCGGCTTCTCTTCTGAATTAAAAAAATAGGCATCTGTTTAATTTTGGTGATTACGTGTACAAGCATATCTTGCTCGTAACTCTGCCTCGAAGTTCTCCATGTCGTTCCCTTGTCTGATTTTCAAGATGCTCAACCATCAACATCATGTTCCTCTGAAGTATGATATCAGATTACCTACAGGAATGAAAAATACATGAAGTAACAGTACACAAGCGAGGGCAATGGAACCGTCCAAGTCAAAGGCTCAACCTAATATGTCAACATAATGGTGGGTCTGCTAGTTCAAGGTAAGTACTTTTTTCTCTCTTTAGAATCATCCATATATATCTTGTTAGGTTTTTTTTTTGACTTAGTTATACTCTTAAGCAGGGGGAAATGTTTTGGATGCGTCTAATGTTGAATCCGAAGGGAAGGGCACCCGAAATGATGGGGGATATTAATTGATTTTATTTTGTCTTAGTCAAGTTTAGTCAAGTTTTTTTTTTCCCCTTATTTTGGAGCAGTATTTTCTATGTGCATCATTTGGTTTTAAATACTACGTGTGGTGTTCTCGTCTGTGTGTTTATCTTGATTAATCATGAAAACTAGGCGAAGATTGCTTGAGTATCAAACTAATTTAAAAAGGAAGAGATTAAAGATGCAAGATTCCAAAGAAGAACCAATTGATGGATCATGAGATATATCAAGAGGAAGGAGCTGACTAATGTGCGAAATGATGACGTGTCAGAACCTTCTAAAAACGGTTCAACCGGAGATTGAAGAAAATGTTTTCCAGAGAAGATCATGGAAATACTTGTAGAAGATTTGGGAAAGAGAATACTTGAAGATCTTCTAGTAGAGTTTTGTTTTAACTAGTATAAAATGAGGTGGGAGGCTCAAAACTCAGCTAACACTTTTGAGCCACATTCTTTCTTGCATCGAAACATCTCGAAACTCCAAAGCAAAAACAGAGACTAAGAGGTGAATGTTGGGATAAATTAGGAATCATGTTGGGATCAGTCTACTTAGTAGAAGTGAGTAACTCCAAATAGGTTGTAATCATAAACAATTAACTTATCAAATTTTAATAATATCCAACGTTTGATTTGGCGCTTTCCAAGTTGTAAAATTCGGTGTTGCTTAAGTTTTCCACACTTTCATGTTTGAAATAAGATTTTTTTTTATATATAAAAAAATAGGAAACGGTATGTTTTTGGAAGCGTATATATATTTTAGGGTATATGCATTGTAGAGTCTTCAATAACCCTGAAATTAGATCTCTCTCATGGTGACTATTCATCACCTATTGTTTACCCACCAAAATCCATTTTTACCCTTTTATTTTATAACTAATTTTACTTTTACCTTTGTATCTCTCTCTCTCTCATCAAACGAAGGTCGGCGATGACGATGGCGACGAGAACGGTGGTGAAGATGGTAAAGACGTCGACGGTGGCGACGGCGGTGACGATAACACCGGCTTAGGATGGTGATGGTGTCGGTGCGAGTAACATTGTTTGTGGCAGTGATGGTTGCGACGGTGGCCACCACGGGTGTGGTCAATTTCGTTTTTAGTTGGTTTGGATAACTAGATGTATGATAACAAAGTTAGTTAATTAATAACATATGTTTCATATTCTGTATTGGTTATCGAGATATTACAAGTATCGGATATTATTGTTAGCACAGTAACATTCTATAGTTATCGGATAACCATAAACTTATCGAGATATCATACTAGTTATCATGTTAATCAAATAGTTATCCAATATAGTTATCGGATAACCATAAACTTATCGAGATATCATACTAGTTAGCGGTTGCTGAATAGTATCGTCGGATAATTTATTTATGTATTATTGTGATATTTATATTATCCAATAATAATAGCATGGTTATCTGTTATTCTGAACATTTAAACCAAATGTATGAAGCAGAACATATCTCTTATCCCTTGCTTTCCACTCTCTCTCATGGTTTTAGTAATAAGGACATTTTGGTCAGAATCTGCAAAATTGTTTTTGCAAAACTAATATCAAATTATTACACTCCATATACATAATNACCACCATAGATCAACCCTACCTAAAATTTAGTTTGAAATAACAGAAATCCAAAACATAAAAAGATTAAATTTATCTTACTTATAATAAACAATTTTTCTAGATAACGTTAGTAATAAAAAGAAAATTAAAATTTTAAAATAACGATTCATATTTTTTTTTTTGAAGTATATTGTTTTTATTTAAAATTAAATTAAGAAAATAACAAAATATCTCATGCTTCCAAATTATTTATTTAATTACCTTTTCAAAATTCAAAATTCAAAATCATATTACTTCCAAAATCGAAACTATTGCTTCTAAAACTGGAATCGCTTCCAAAACGCTTCCAACTTGATCTTTTTAAAAATCTCTCTTTGAAAGAGATTTCAATTTCGAAGTGATTTTGAAACGTGAAACGAACTTAGGCTGAGTTATTTTTTTTTTTGTTAATTGTGGGCATCCTAAGCCGAAGCCTTGACTAAACCCACAAGGTCATTGTAATTTGAGTTTTTTTGCCACTAAAGATTCAAATCCTGGTTTAAACCCAGTGAATTCTAACAACCACGGACCACCATGAGATGGTTGCACGGAGTTTTCATGCTACCTAATTTACAGGTAGATGACTTAAAAAAAAACATTTAGATTATACTTGTTTATTGACTATGACTTCTTAGTAAAATCATTATGGCTTTTCACTTCCATTAAAATCCATTGTTATTAAAAAAGTTTGGTTTTCATTGATTCTAGAATTCTATAAAATTTATTGTTATTAGAAAGCATTGACAAACTCTTATCGAAATCCAACTTAGGAATTGAATTGTTATGGACCCGACTTGAGTTTTTGTATCTAGTCGCAGAATCTTACACTGGAATTAGGATAATGGTTTAAGATTATGGCTTGCGACTTGGCCTGCGGATTGATAATGATTCTGAAAGTGAGCTAGAGCAAGATCTTTTTTGTTTTTTTTTTCATTATTTTTTAGCTGCAGGAGAAAGGAAACATTACCTTGAACTATCGTTTTTAGTTGGAAATTTGTTCTTTCGTTTTTTTGTTTGTTTCTTAAGCCTTGATTATTTCAAACATTTGCATTTGTAAGAAAATACATATATATCATATTTTTGAAATAGAAAACATTTTCAGTTTTCATAAAATATTTTTTATTAATAGATAGATAGATATATATATGAAATGTAAACAAAAATGCAAACAAATAAAAGGGATCTGAAAGATTAAAACTTCTATAATGGATCTGTAGTTCGTTTTTTTAATGCTACATTAGATTCGAGTTCTTGGAGGTTTATCATTATGCTTGTTGCTTTGGGATTTCTAAACTGTCTTTAGTCTAATAGTTGTTACAACAACAAAAAAATCTATACAACACCACACTCTTGAAAGCTACTGCATTGAGATGAGGCATGATTATTAGTTGGATTTGACCACTTAATAGAGTGGTAAACAGAGGCAATTATACCAATACATTTGGAAGAATATATATATATATATATATATATATATATGATTAGGAGATGATTGATAAAAAAAATAATACTTAAATTGATTATTCTTTTGTCAGTTGGGTTTGGTCACCTTGTCTAACTATTACTTCCATGATTTAGAAACCTAATGAGAAATTACTTGTGTAAATGCGTAGGATTTTAAAACTAAAAAGGAGCATTGATCACTTAGTGGAGCCCCAACAAAAAAAAAAAAAAGGTTGAGATTGAGGGACGTGGACGTCACGAACACACTCCTCTATGACCCACCTCCACTTATCCTCCTCCTTGGCTCGTGACTCCCACACGCAACGCAGGTACCTTCTCTTATTTGATTTTTTTTTTTTAATAATAGTTGCTATATATATATTTTTTTTCTTTTTTGAAATTAGGAGGTAATCTCAGGACCATGAAAAGATCTAGACTAATCCTTTTTTAATTTTAGTTTCCTTTTCACGCGCAGATCCGGATAGGATGGCCAAGAGGAGTCGAATCCAAAACTTCGAGTAAGGGCACATAATAGTTGCTATATTGTTAATAAAGATGTGAAAATACATAAAAATATGTAAAATTGGTCTGGAATAGACCTGCAGAAATAAATCAGTCGATGTTAGAAAAAAAATTATTCATTTCGGTAGACTTTTTCATTTTACATATCTAGTTGTGAAATCATTTTTTCTTCTTTTTTTTTTTTGGATTTCAAATGGTTTTTTTTTCTTTTTCAAAATGGTTCAAGATCGATATGCGAGTAGTGCATGTGTCTCTTGACTTAGTTCAAGTTCTTTGATTTCTATTGTTGCAATCATTTTTTTTTGTTTTCATATGGCTTATATCCCCAATATATTAATTGAGAAAGATTGTTAAAAAATAATATTGATTTGACATATGATTTATAATTGTGTCATGCTGACGTGTCATCACCATAGAGATTCTCAACACATTTATAAAAAATGTTTAACTTACTAAAATAATTACATTCATGCCATTCACATTAAACTTATGGATAATCATATGAATTTCATTATGAGATTTTATATACACTGTTAAATCAATATTAGTTTCTAAGTTATTTTATTTTCTAAAATAATTTTTTTTTTTATATTCGAATTATATTGCTTCGTTTCATAGGATTATACATTTTATTATCGAGATTTTTTTTTATTATGACAAATATTATTCTTACAAGTTTCATGTTTACTTGCTCAATTTAATTTTTTTTTTTTACAAAATCTCTTAGTTATATTTCGTTTCATACAAATTTTTGCATATTCAAATTCAAATTATAATATGAAATCTAGCCTTCATATTATTGTTATGATTATTGAGATATATAGCATATATTATAGTTCACACACACATACTAATGATTATTGATATATAAATCGTATAATATAGTTTGATGCTAATGGTCTCATCAAACACACGTACTAATGGAAATTCACGTGACGAATTTGAAATTCGAATTCAAAATGGATTAAATTGTTTTGAGATTACCATTTATTTTGCATATTCAAATTCAAATCATATTAAATTTCATATTCAAATCTAATCATATAAAATTGCATATTTAAATTCAAATCAAATTAAATTGCATATTCAAATCTAATCATAATAAATTGTGACTTACAAATTAAATTGCAATAAAAGCGAGATTTTCATGGAAAGAGATATTTCCGTGACAAGAGTGATTTTTGCTATTAGTAATTTTCGTGGAAATATATATTTTCGCTATTGATAATTAAAAACTAAATACAATATTACGTTATATGATTGAAAAAACATTTGATTTTGAATTCTCATTCATATCTTCTTAATAAGTGAGAAATCCTTAATTTGAGCACTATATAACACTATATTGCATAATCATTTTATTCATCAATTACACAACATCATTAACACACAAACCCCATCAAATTTAAACAAAGTCTATTATATCATTGTTGCTCAAATGGTTTACAAAAGACCTATATATTAGATTCAGAATTTTAAATTCGTATGTTCCATATTATCATTTAAAACTCGGATATTACAAAATTTTCATAGATATCTCACTCCGCGCAAAACGTAGGTTACTACCTAGTATACGAGTATTTCTTAAAGATGTTTAATTTGTCCATACCTACATGTAGAAATGTTGTTTCTAGGTAACTTAAAATATGTAAGCATATACATAACATAAGTGTAGTTTTTTTTTTTTTTTTTTGTAATATAAGTGGTCCTTTTTATCACTATAAATGTATTAAATGGTAAGAATATCTGGAATTTTATAGGCCTTGCAGATTATTTTGGGATTCATACCTCAGTTATAAAAAATAAAAAAAAAAAAGTAGTAGTTGTTAACGAAGAAGATGATCGATGGCGATGCGGAATATTCTTATGAACTTGAGCACGTTCTAAAAGTATAAAGTCCAATCTATATCAAATCTTACGTATGCAATGATATGTGATCCCCATGGCCTTATGGAATAATACTATTAATAAGATTACATTACATATAATCATATTAATATTACACAAAGCTATATATAGATTACTTAATATTAAACAAAGCTATATATATGTAATACTATTAATAAGATTACATTACATATAATCATATTAATATTACACAAATCTATATATAAATTACTTAATATTACACAAAGCTATATATATATGTAATATTACACAAAGCTATAAATAGATTATTAAATATTCTACAAAGGTTTGTAGCTGGTAGATGATATGATCTTGGATAACAGCAGCAAGGAAAATGAGGTTGTAGCTGAGCTTGTACCTAAGGAGCTTGTAGCCGAGCTTGTATCCAAGGAGCTTGTAGCTGAGCTTGTACCTGAGGAGGAGCTTGAACTTGAGGGAGCTATGGCTGTTCCGGATGGCCAATGACGATGGCAAGAGCCAAAAAACTTGCTAAGGTGATTGTTGGGCTTCTTGAGGATAATGGGCACAAGAAATATGATACAAGTCCAACTGAAAGTGTTGACAACAATTCAGATCCAAGGCGTGCTCTAATTTCGTGGGCCTAAATGAAGTAAACAAGGGAATGAAGACAAATGTCCAATTTGCTGGTCAAACCTGTTTTTAATTTGTTTTCTGATTTTCGAGAATGGCTATTTGCCTTCTCTTTACTAAAAACGAGTTTGGCTTTCTTTTGTAACACAACTTTGATTTTGAGTTTTTGTTTTGAAAATGATTCTCTTCTAGTTTTGTGTGAACTTTTCGATCTCTTGGTGTGTTCATCCAAGTGATCAATCAAAAGGCTTTCCATTACCTTTTTGTGTGAACTTTCTATCTATTCGATTATCATCTTATCTCTTCATATTCTTGTCGAATTTTTTTTCTTCATTTTTTCTCTTCTTTGATCTCTTCACCTTCTATCTTTCCATCAATCTCTTGTTATTTTAATTCTGTAATTTCGTATTATTCAATACACAAAAAAAGAAGATCCATTAATCAAAAAAAAAAAAAATGATCGAAAGTTTCTTGTTACATTAGTAGTCTTTAGGAATTCTTGAGGGAAGTTCTTGAGGGGAGTATTGTGGAGATTCCGTGGGAAAATCAAATCGAGGGAAAGAAACAGAGGGAGATTCCGTGGGAAAATCAAATCGAGGGAAAGAAACCGAGGGAAATTCCGTGGAAAATCAAAACGAGGGGAAAGCAATCTCGGGGGAAATTGTTGTTTTGTTTTGGTTACTTGGGGAAAACTCATCAAGCTTAGATTGGTTTGTTCTATCCGAACTCTAGGAGAATCGCTGAGTGAAGTGAGTTTGTGAGGACATTTTGAGTGTTGTGTGAAAGAGAGAAACACTTGGGAAACACAAAGGAAAACACTTGGGGAAAAACATCTTTGGGAAACACTTGTGCGTGTGAGGAGATTTTGCTACTAACTTGTTTGTTTCTTGTTTCAGGTCAAGATGTCTAATGACGAAAGTAACAATAACCAACAGGGAGGACATACTGGACTTACATATATCCAATTTCAAGCGTTGGTAGGAGAGATATGAGGAGAACATACATCAATGAGATCTATGAGAGGCTGGATCGTGTGCAAGCAGAAGCACCACAAGAACAATCACGTGTTGTGCTAGCTAGAGGAGGACGAGACCAGCCAAGAAGAGCAAGGGCTGAGGAGGACGTCGCTTACTATAGCGAGGAGGATCATTCGCCTAATGAAAATCGAGAGAGACTTCGACGTGCTAGGAGAGTGAGAAGGCGACATGATACTGATGGTCATTCATCCAATATCAGCCAAAGCTTGCCTAGGCGTGTGCGAGATGCTGATATTCTAAAAGGACTTAAGATGAAAATTCTACCGTTTCACAGGAAGAATGATCCGGATGCATACTTGGAATGGGAGAAGAAGATTGAACTTGTCTTCGACTGTCAAGACTATTCTGACCGAAAGAAGGTGCAAGTGGCAGCAACTGAGTTCTATGACTATGCAATCAATTGGTGGGATCATCTAGGGACGAGCAGGAGACGCAATAGAGAGAATCCCATTGATACTTGGGATGAGCTGAAAACACTCATGAGGAAACGCTTTGTTCCTAGCCACTATGGTCGAGAACTTCATCAAAAATTGCGGAGACTAATCCAAGGCAGTAAGAGTGTGGAAGATTACTTTCAAGAGATGGAGTCTCTTATGATTAAGGCTGACATTAAAAAGGACATAGAGGCTACTATAGCCAGATTCATGAGCGGGTTGAATCGTAATAAGAACTCCCAAGGATT
This sequence comes from Eutrema yunnanense, assembly GCA_002933935.1. Taxonomy (NCBI): domain Eukaryota; kingdom Viridiplantae; phylum Streptophyta; class Magnoliopsida; order Brassicales; family Brassicaceae; genus Eutrema; species Eutrema yunnanense. The sequence goes on along the minus strand of PKML01043497.1, from coordinate 570,318 downwards.
CGCACAAGAGAAGCTGGGTCGGCTGAGATAAAGGCAGAAACCTTGCGGAATAGATTTCTGTTTTTGAGAGATAGAGATGGTGAAGATGTTGCAGCAGCAACAAGCCGTGCATAAGAGATATACGAGAGATGATAAAGATGTTGCCCAAAGGCAACGAATCACTCTCAAAGACTAGAGATTTCGATACTGGTTTTAAGAGAAAGTGTTTGATTAATTTGATGACCCAAATCCAGGGTAAAGTGGCGACAAAGACAAACAAGGGTTTATAAAGGAAACAACAAAGAAAAATAAAAAAACTCTAAAACAGATGGGCCTTTGCTTAATTTCGAAAATGAAGATAATGGGCCTTGGCCTGCTTTGGCTAGTGGACTGAGATAAAAGGGTGATCGAACTTTGCCTCGTTAAAAACTCATCCTTACAAAACCCAATTGGGACAAAAACAAGGACAGGGAAAAAGAGCACAAAGTTATATCACAAGTCCACTAGCCGGGAATTTGGCCAAAACCGACCCAAAGTATGTTTATATGTTCGATATAGACCTAATGTTTGTAAGGGTTCCAAAACAAACCCAACAAGTACAACAATTTAAATTTCATACCTGTAGTTTTGTTTTTATGCCGATTCATGCATTTTACGTGACTGTACAAACGTGCCGTTACGTTCCGCTGACGTGGATGTTGTCGTGTCTGTGAAATTGTGACTGTATACAAACGACGTCGTTCTGGTGAAACAGAGAATTAGAAATTATATATAAAACGACGTCGTTTTGTGAGAAAACTTTTGGTCGTCTTCTTCAACCTTTTAACTCGACATTATAAGAAGAATTGGGGAAATTTTGCACTGAAGGAGTTGATCCAAATGTCGTCTTCGGCGAGTTCAGGTGAGAAAGTTGATCTGGTTTGGTTAGATTAAGCTCCTTTTTGTTAATTGTTATTTTTTAATGTTGAAGGAATAAGCTTCAAACATCACGAATCCGAAAAAGGGAGAGGCATTCCAAGAAATTGTAGATGTGGAGAAGCATCTGTAATTAGGACTTCTGAAACAGAGAAGAATCCGGGTAGACTTTTCTATTGTTGTCCGTATGGATCGAAAGAGGTAAGTTTTGGAAGCATTGAAACATTTGTTTAGTTTGAAAGTGATTTAATTTTCTGAATTTGTGTTGTAGAATAAGTACCATTTGTTCAAATGGACCGACATTTGTATGGTTGAGGAGATGGAAGAGGTTGCAAGTGTGGTTAAGAAGATCGAAGATGATGTTGTAAAATTAGAGAAAAGTGTGGTTATGAAGATCGAAGATCTCCAATCCGACATGGAGACACTTGCTATGGAAACTCGAACTTGTGAGGCGGTGGCAAATAGCTACGGAAATGGTGTTCAAGAGATGAAATCAGTTGCACTAGGGTGGGAGAAAGTGATGGAAGAACTGAAATCTGTGGCCAAAACATGTGAGAAAGAACTACNTTCCGCTTCCATCTAACATAGCACTAATCGAATGACACATGCAATTAAAGAGGAAGACATGAGCAAAAAATTAAGAAGGTGTAACACTCTTATACGCGACCACTCTTTCATAGCATTGGCAATTTACGAACGTTATGAAAGAGTAGCGTCTATAACATTTATTGCAGAGTTTGTAAAAACGCTATGTTTTAATGCTATCAATACTTCAATTTCCTGTAGTGTAGAGTTGAAATCTGTTGTGAATTGTTGCAAAAATTTGGTCGTGTGTGGTTTGGTCATGGTATTTGTCTATTATTTCATCTTAGCTTAAGAGTTTGTGTCTCTGGTTGCAAAAATCTGACCATGTGCCTTATGAAATGTTGTATTTTGGTGTTGAACTTAGGACTTTTAGTGTTAATTTGCATGTTTGTTGATTATGTTTTTGGGAAATTTAGTACAAAGGTAACTTCATTTATAATAACCAAATTCATAGAACATACAATCCAATCCAAAGCAGAGGCATAAACAAGCCAAATGTAAGGCAAAAACATGCCAAATCCGAGCCAAAAACATACCAAATCCCAGGAAAAAAACATACCAAATCTGAGGCAAAAACATGCCAATTCCGAGCCAAAAACCTACTAAACATGCCAAAACCCCAAAATTACTCCTAACTAAACCCAACCAAACCCATAACAATGGCATTCAAAAACAAGAAACTTACATTTAATCAAATATTTGGCTTTCTGGGGTTAGTCCTTCTCCTTGACTAAGACCACTTGGTTGACATGTTGATTGTTGTTTCTGAGGAAATCTTCTTCGGTTATGTCCTGTTTGTCCACACATTCCGCAATGTGAAATCCTTCCTTCTATAGCCAGCTTTATCCTCTTCTCCTGAGACTCATTCCCTTTCTTTTTTTTCCTGCGGAGACTCATTCTTACCCTTAATTCTCTTCTTTTGCTTCTTTGTGAGGGGTGGATCTCCCCTTGGTGGAGGTTCAATCGTTGCTTCACCAGATGTTCTCCAGAAGTTAATGCCATTAACTGGTCGGATTGGATCACTGTATTGCATCCTCCTTTTAGACGTCAAGTACCAGTGTGATACGTAATCCAATGGATCAAGCTTCCTTAGTTGAATTACTTTCAGTACATGGCGGCAAGGAATCCCCATCATATTCCACCTCCTACAAGCACAATTCTTTGTATTCATATCAACAGTATAACCATGACAATTTTCACTCACCTCATACAGCCCATTTCCACTAGGAAGTACTCGACAATTCTTCCTATATTTCTCTTCACTCTTGATGGTGAGTGCAACTTTTTCACTGTATTTTCCTTGCCAGTTGTGTTCCTTCCTATTTCTTATATTCATACGGACCATAGCTTGCATTCGAACTGTCTCCAACATCTCTATTAATGGCATCTCTCTAGCTTTGTTGATGCTGCTGTTGTATGACTCTGAGAAATTATTTGAAACATCTTCGCACACAGATGTACAACTGAAGAATGCGCAGCTACAATTATACAGATTCTTCTCCATAACCGCGTCATGTACACCTACATCAAAGTTCTTCAATGCTTTAATAGCTCTCTCATAATCCCCAATGTTGAAACTCTTTGCAATGGCCCAGAACAAGTCTTTAGGTAATTCTCTTCCTGGAAATTTTCTTCTCAAATTCCCGTAGATGTGGCGTGCACACATGCGATGCTCTACTCTAGGCAGTTCTTGCTCAACATCATTTATCAAGCCCTGTCAAGTCAAAGAAAACAGATTATCAGTACCTCAATAAGGAGAAGTATACAAGTAAGTTTACTATGAACTAAACTAACTTTCTGCCTATCTGAGATTAGAGTGAACCCTTCTCCATCAGTTAGATTCAGATCATGTTTCAGCATCTGGATAAACCAGACCCAACTTTCAGTATTTTCTACTTGCACGACAGCCCAAGCAACGGGAAAGAATTGATTGTTTGCATCTCTTCCTACAGCAGCCAATAGTTGTCCTTGAACATTGTTCTTCAAGAAACAGCCATCTACTCCAATTATTGGACGACAAAGAGAAAGCCATGTTCTCTTCAGAGCCGCTAAGCACACATATATCCTGTCGAAGATCTCTTGTCCACCATCAGTGGTTACTGTCCCAACCTCTACAGTAGAATGTTCATTAGACCTAATAACAACAACAAAATGGGAAGTTAGATTAACACATTAGTAAACTGTCACGGATTTAACTTACCTTTTTAACATGATAGAGAAATTATAGCTAGAGATTTAACTTACCTTTTTAACTCCTCCATGTAGTCCTTTATCCTAATAAATTGCTCATCATGTTCATCTTGAATCATTCTCAAAGCTTTTGTCTTAGCTTTTCTGCACTGGTCATTTGAGACAACCAAGTTGTATTTTTCCTCAATGGATCGCTGCATTTCCTTCGCCTTGAGCAACATATTTTCTCTAATCTCATTCAAGAATAATTTTGCTATGATCCTACCCTTAATTACTTTGCTATAGCCGTCCGGGATGCATGAATGATCATCGTTGAAGGTCTTTACCAAGTATGCACCTGCTGATTTTTCAAACGAGCAATAGATTATGAATTCACAAGCCTTTTTTTCTTTACCAACATCTCTCATATCATCAGAAACGGCTGCAAGCTGAAGTGCATTATCACCAGCATTAGCTTCTTCATCAGCATCTTTACCATCAACTGCACACTTCACCTGACATTTTTCGGATCCCCATTTTGTGAACTTCACATTTCTTCCTCTCGTAAGAGCGTAGTCAATCACAGCTTCCTTAAACTCAGATATACTATCAAATATCTGGCCCAATCTAATATCCCCACTGCCCTTCTTGCACCTTAGATAACGTTTGCCAGCATCCTCATCATCAGAATTTTGAGGAGTTGTCTCAGAATTTTCATGCTCTTCTTCATCAACAAATCCATATACATTTTCCTCAACTCGTGCCTCTTCATCAACAATTTCAGCATCACTACTACCATCTGATCCATCACCTTTGGCACCAGCTCTATTACCATTACCACCATCATCTCCATCATCGTCTTTCTCCATAAAAATTTCAGCGCTTTTAGTCCACATTACAGCTTCAACCATTTTCTGAAAAATTTCAGCGCTTTTAGTCCACATTACAGCTTCAACCATTTTATGAAACATTGCATCTCCATTACACATCTCCATTTGAAGGCCTTCAGCTCGGTAAACTCTTCAAATGGAAGCTTATACCATATCTTTTGTCCATACAAAGAGATTCCGAGTGCATCCGGCAAGTTTACAAACAAAGTTTGTGGAGGACTTACAAGTGTATGAATATCTCCTCCATTATACGAAAGCATATTTTCCGAACTCGTTTTGAACTTCCCATTGTAATATATCATGAAACGAGCATCCATGGAGTCACTGAAACAACAAAAAATGTTTATTTTATAAATTGCATTCTATCGAACACTTGGTGGGCATGAACATTATATTGTATTCATCTTCAAATCAAATGTAAAAAACAAAATCAAGATAAATTATTAGACTCCTACCACTGTAATGAAGGCATCGTCAAAGGTTTTGAGCGTTTTAAACACAGAACAATCTTCAAATGTTTCCTAAACACTAAACCCGAAATCAAGTGAGAATATTATCTCATTATGCAACCCTGAGACAAACGCCGACCTCTCCACAACAAATTTATCAACGCTTTTGAATTTGGGTAAGATGAACAAAGAGTTCACTGAATTTAACCGAGATAGAAGTGAGACGACATCGAGGAAGAAGAAGACGAGTCGTCGAGGAAGAAACAAAAATCACTAATTATTTTAGAGACAAAACGACATCGTTTTCTATAATTTCGCAAATTCAAGGTTTCCCCAAAACGACGTCGTTGCAGACATGGCATCCACGTCGACAGACCTTAACGAATCATTAACTAATTGACGGCAAGAGTATGAATCGGCATAAAAACAAAACTACATGTATGAAATTTAAATTGTTGTACTTGTTGGTTTTGTTTTGGAACCCTTACAAGCGTTAGGTCTATATCGAACATATAAACATACTTTGGGTCGGTTTTGGCCAAAAGCCCCCCACTAGCCATCTTGAACTTGTATCATGACTTCTTCTTGTTCTGGTTCATGCTCAACTACAAGCTTTCCTACACGTTCATGCTCTGCTACAAGCTCCCGTTTAGGTGGCTTATTTTTGATGCTTCTTAGTATCACATCATCCTCCCCCAGTTGAAAAGGATTTGTCCTCAAATCTGCCAAGAACCAGGCTAAGTTTGAACCATTAGAACTTGAATTTAGAGTATACTTACATTGCAAGTCTTTTTTGTAGGCATCATCTCTGGTCAGCTCAAGGATTTGAAGCGGTCCGTCTCTTCTGGATATCAACTCTGATTTCTGTTGTGCTAGAGAACGTCCTGTCCTTTCAAGAATTCAAATCCAAATACCAGGCTCGAAGACAAATTTGCATCGCCTATACTGATATGTTCGCAATTGTTTCTACGGTTCATAGATAACTCGAACATCAAATATCTTAAGCCATAAATAACACCACCACGTTTTTGGTGCATGAGCTTTCACTCATTAACTTTGCATATCTTGTGCTTTCACAACAGAAACTTGAAACACAAGATCAAACGAATAAAAGACACGTATTTCAACAAGCAAAAATCAGATTGTTATCAAAGTAAACAACCTTTCCAAGTAATGAATCATCAATGTGTGAAGCTCTATCAGTTTTAGACAAGCTATCAAAATTCCCAAAATTCTCCAAAACAGAATTGGTCAAGGAACAACTAAGCTCACACAGTTCATTCTCATGAAACAGAAAAATTTTAGTTTTAAAATCATTTTGATACGCAAGCTGCTCAGAAAACTGAAACAAATCTTTAAAATCAATCTCTGATTCGTGCAGCTCTTTGGTGTGCTCAAAATCTAGCAACTTAGCATCAGAAATAGAAAGAAATTCATACCTTTGAGTCATTGCTTCAGTCCACACATTTTTCTTACCTTGCTGGTTTATGATGGCATAGAGAATTGTTTTGATGGGTGCTCCTGGTTCAGCGACAACCTGATGTTCAAGTTCATAGATTTGTGGCAATCCTCATGGGTTGTTGTCTTTAAAATCCTGCAAAACAGTAAAGACTTTACTCGGCAACACCGGTTTTGGGGTAGCTAAACTCACGAGAGTTTCTTTATAAGCAAATTTACGCACATGTGGTTTAGAGAGCAATGTTTGTTTTATCTCACCAGCCTGCATGACAGAGTTAGAGTGACTAGTCATAATCTCTTTGCTATGCACGTTTTCATTCTGAATCGTAAGACACGTTGGAATCTGTTTCAGCTCATTGCACACGTTAGGCTCCTTAATTTCAGAATGCTTAGAGCTCATACTCGTTTTTCCTGCATCATGAGCAAACATATCAGTTTTAATAAGTGGAACTGAGTTTACACACTTACCTTGCATAGTTTTGCTTGTAGGAGAGTGGATGTGCTGTTCTGGTTTTACTTTTGGGTTGCACAGCACGTCTTGGCTGAGATCGTTCTTCTTCTCCACGGCTTTAGGAACGTCTCTCTTCTGATTTGGCTGAGAGAACAGTGTTGAAACGCATTCTTTTTGTTGTCTCATCTTGTCACTTATTGGTTCTCTCCTTTTGAGCAATCCAATTTTGTAGCTAGGTTCTTTTCTGCCTTCTCTCCTTTGTTCTTCTTTCGCGCACACGCCTGCCTTTGCAGTTTTAGAACTAAAACAAAATTAAATCGACATCAACTTAGAACTACTTAACACACAAACTGAAACAACTATACACTGAAAATAAGAAACTAGAACACAAACTGATACAAACTCGAACAAACCTAGAATAATCAGAAACAGAACTAGAGGAAACTGACTCAAAGACTCGAATCAGAAACTAAAAGAGACTCAACACACATACTACAGTAAAACAAACTGATAATCGACCTGCAACTAACAAAAACAAATCGAACAGACTGAAGAGACAACTAAAATTCTCGACCAGAAGGTGATACACACTGGAAATCGACCTGCAACCCTAACAAAACACGCAACACTCTAAACATAACCTGAAGAGACAAGTTAAGCAGATCGACAACAATAACTAAGAACCCCTTTTTTTTTCTTAAACAGATCAACTCGACAACACCCTAAACAAGTAACTAGATGCACGAAAATCACAAAAGAAATGATGCAACACATGTTCGACACAAGGCGATGAACAATCACAAAAATTTCAAAGAAAAAAATGATGAACATATTCGATTAGATAAAGGAAAGAGATTACCCAAGCTTCTATGTGTGCTCTGATACCACCTAATAAGAACTCTGAAGGATTCGCACAAGAGAAGCTGGGTCGGCTGAGATAGAGGCAGAAACCTTGCGGAATAGATTTCTGTTTTTGAGAGATAGAGACGGTGAAGATGTTGCAGCAGCAACAAACCGTGCATAAGAGATAGAAGAGAGATGATAAAGATGTTGCCCAAAGGCAACGAATCACTCTCAAAGAGACTAGAGATTTTGAGACTGGTTTTAAGAGAAAAAGTTTGATTAATTTGATGACCCAAATTAAGGGTAAAGTGGCGACAAAGACAAACAAGGGTTTATAAAAGAAACAACAAAGAAAAATAAAACAACCCTAAAACAGATGGGCCTTTGCTTAATTTCGAAAATGAAGATGATGGGCCTTGGCCTGCTTTGGCGAGTGGGCTGAGATAAAAAGGTGATCTAACTTTGCCTCGTTAAAAACCCATCCTTGCAAAACCCAATTGGGACAAAAACAAGAACATGGAAAAATAGCACAAAGTTAGATCACAATCCCACTAGCCATCTTGAACTTGTATCATAACTTCTTCTTGTTCTGGTTCATGCTCAACTACAAGCTTTCCTACACGTTCATGCTCTGCTACAAGCTCCAGTTCAGGTGGATTCTTCTTGATGCTTCTTAGTATCACATCAGAGGCCTATGCGTGTGCGAGATGCTGATAGTCTAAGAGGACTTAAGATGAAAATTCTACCGTTTCACAGGAAGAATGATCTGGATGCATACTTGGAATGGGAGAAAAAGATTGAACTTGTCTTCGACTGTCAAGACTATTCTGACCGAAAGAAGGTGCAAGTGGCAGCAACTGAGTTCTATGACTATGCGATCAATTGGTGGGATCATCTAGTGACGAGCAGGAGACGCAATAGAGAGAATCCCATTTATACTTGGGATGAGCTGAAAACACTCATGAGGAAATACTTTGTTCCTAGCCACTATGGTCGAGAACTTCATCAAAAATTGCTTAGACTAATCCAAGGCAGTATGAGTGTAGAGGATAACTTTCAAGAGATGGAGTCTCTTATGATTAAGGCTGGCATTAAAGAGGACATAGAGGCTACTATAGCCAGATTCATGAGCGGGTTGAATCGGGAAATTCATGACAAAGTGGAGATGCAAAGCTATCTTGATCTAGAGGAAATGTTGCACAAGTCAATCTTGGTGGAGCAGCAGATCAAGAGGAGGGGCGTTTCACGCCAATCATTTGGGTCCAGCATGAGGCATAGCTATGTCAAGGAGGAGAAGCCATGTCTTGGTCTGAAACCTGATTCAAAACCAACAATGGAGTCTAAAACTTTTACTCCAACGTACTCTACAAATCCCATTGAGAAAGCCGAGAGTTCCAACATCAGAAACCGGGACATAGTGTGCTACAAGTGTCAAGGAAAGGGACATATTGCGAATGATTGTCCAAACCAGCGGACTATGGTGATGAGGGACAGTGGTGAGGTTGAGACCGAGGAGGAAGTAGTGTCGGATACTACACAATCTGTGGAAGAGTCTGAGGTGTGTGCTGCTAAGGGAGACTTGTTCGTTACAAGGAGGAAATTGCTCGTGCAAGACAAGGTTCTAGAGGAAGAGCAACGTGAAAACTTGTTCCGCACGAGGTGCTTAGTTAAGGAGAAAGTGTGCAACCTCATCATTGATGGAGGAACTGTACAAACGTGGCAAGCACAGCCTTAGTGGAGAAATTGAATTTGAAGACACTGAGGCATCCACAACCATATCACCTTCAATGGTTAAACAATCAAAGAAACTTAAAGGTAACTAAACAAGTTCTGGTTACTTTATCAATTGGGAAGTATATAGATGAAATTCTTTGCGATGTGTTACCAATGGAGGCCGAACACATTCTGTTGGGAAGGCCGTGGCAGTATGATCAACGAGTTACTCATGAAGGTTCTTCCAACAAGCATTCATTCGAGTTCAAAGGGAAGAAGATCGTCCTAGTTCCTATGACTCCACAAGAAATCTACCAAGATCAGCAACTACGTGCACAAAGAAAAGGAGCAGAAACTGTGAGTGACCCAAACACTAAACACCTAAAATAAAAAGAGAGTGAAAGCTTGAGTAAAACCCAGCTAAAGGCCTGTGAGAGCAAACCCGTGAGACATTCAAACTTTCTTGTGAGGAATAGTGAGGTTAAGAACGCTTTGCTTTCTAAACTATATTTGCTTATGTTTGATTCTAAGAAAATTCTCATGAGTTTAACTAACCTCACACCGGTGCTACCGAGTAAAAACACTTCTTTTTTGCAGAACTTTGAGGACACAACTCCAGAAAACAACCGTGGAAGTGAGCAACAAGTCGAATTAAGTCAGAAAGATTCGATCAATCAATCCTTTCACCCGATCGATCGATCCTTTGCTCCCGAGAAAAAATCACCAAATTACTTGCAAAGACTGAGGGATGAGCAAAACCATTGAATTTTCAATGAGGAAAATCCTTTTCACCGACCAAGTGGACCATTAGGAGACAATAGTCGAGGCAAAACTCATTTGGCACGAGTGGATCCAAATTTTCCTTTGAAGACTCCACCCGAAGTCCTTACCATCACCGAGATGAAGCTTGTTGCACTGAGGGAAGCTCAAAATGGTCGAATCTCTACTGAGAGAGGTAAGTTTCATCGACCTAGTACTTGTTTTAAGACTAACGAACATGGCACTTTGTCATTTGGTCATACAGATTACGAGTTGGTTCACAACATGCATATCGGAGCCGAGGGAGACCAAATCGTGCAAGAAGAAGGAACGAAGGCTGAAGGAAAATAGGAACTTGAAGGCACTGACCATTCTGGCTTGAATAACACGAGAAAAGACTCCTACAATAAGTTCCAAGTTCATAATGCACCCACAACCGAGACGTTTCAATAGAATTCTCTTAAACCGTCATCACATCAAGGTAAGTACCAAATGAGTTCAAGTTTCACTGTTTCTAACTTAAACTTTTTTGTTGCAAATAGTATGGATTTGAGGACAAATCATTTTCAAGAGGAGGGGGATGATGTGATCTTGGATAGCAGCAACAAGGAAGATGAGCTTGTACCCGAGGAGCTTGTACCCGAGGAGGAGCTTGAACCTGAGGGAGCTATGTATGTTTCTGATGGGACAATGACGATGGCACGAGCCAAGAAACTTGCTAAGGTGATTGCTAGGCTGCTTGAAGATAATGGGCACAAGAAATATGATCCATGCCCAACTTGAAGTGTTGACAACAATTCAGACCCAATGCGTACTCTAATTTTGTGGGCCCAAATGAAGTAAACAAGGGAATAAAGACAAATGCCCAATTTGCTGGACAACCTGTTTTTAATTTATTTTCTGATTTTTGAGAATGGCCCTTTGCCTTCTCTTTACTAAAAACGAGTTTGGCTTTCTTTTGTAACACAACTTTGATTTTGAGCTTTTGCTTTGAGAGTGATTCTCTTATAGGCATGTGTGAACTTTTCGATATCTTGGTGTGTTCATCCAAGTGATTAAATCGGTTATTATCAAAAGGTTTTCCATCACATTTTGTGTGAACCTTCTATCGACCTAAGTTGTGTGATTTCGTCTTAAGTGAGTCTTGGGCATAAGAATCTTCGAGAATATGTTTCTCACGCCTTATCATCTTGCTCCACGAGTTCCTTCAGTAGCGGTTTCATCGCCTTGTTTTGATCGAGTCGTCTTAAGTAAGCTTGGGGCCTAAGGTTTCATATACTTTAGCATCCGATTTCACGAATCTTCGAAGTCAAAGATTATCCAACTACTATCCTACGAGTGATTCTTGGGCAATTCCATATCACTATATATATGTAATATTATACAAAGCTATATATAGATTACTTAATATTACACAAAGCTATATATATATATATATATATATATATATATATATATATATTACTTAATATTACACAAAGAAAGAAATTATGCAATTCCAACATGTAAAAGCAATGTATAGAAACTGGAACTGGAAATCTTAAATGGAATATCTTATTGATGATCATATAAAATCAAGTACCTAACATTTAATAAATTAAGTTCAAAGCTTAGCCGTCAGATTGTTTTGAGCCGTCGGATTCAGAACTCTCCCAATTAAACTCATGGTGTTCTTTTTTTTTTTTTTTTTTTGTTGAAATGTAAATTTTATTTATCAACAAAAGAAAAAATTACAGATATTGACTAAAGGAAGCCAATCCATGACAATGGAACCAATGACTATAGCCTCTAGAACCAAAAGCAAAGCTTGTAATTAAATAAAGAACCAAAACATCGGGGTTGATGGATCTCTAGAGTCACGGAATGTTGCTAAGGGCGCGCCATCGGTGCAGAATCTCGATATCGTGTTCTCGTTCTCCTGGATGCAGTGACACGATATGAGAGCATACGTCTTTGTGAATTGTGTAAGAGAGGAGGAGGGCCGTGCGGTGAGGCTGGAGGTGTCGTCGCCCGTTTCTCTCCCTCCAGATGTTGTACACTGTGGCCTGCAACGCGAGTCGGCCAAGCAATGAATCAGTCTTGCCTAGCCTGTTGCTGTTCTTCTCACTCAAACAATATTGAAGTAAATCAAGCATATCAAACGGCTTATCCACTTCTGCCAACGACATCGTTAACAGGCATTATTATCCAAATGATTTGCCATTCTTTTTAGTATCGAGATAGAAACCAACCTAGAAATAATTGGAAAAAAGGAGGCACAAACTCTAAAACACATTAATTTTTCAATTGCTACTTGCTAGTTTATTACTCTCTCCGTTTCATATTAGTTGTCGTTTTAGATCTTAAATTTTGTTTCATATTAGTTGTCGTTTTAGAATTTCAATGCAAATGTTTGATAATATTTTTAAATTTATCCCTACTCTTTTAGCTTATTAATTAATATAATTATAGTATATAATACATTAACGAGGGGTAAAACATAAAATTGAATTGTTTTTTTAATTTACATAAAACAACCTAGAACGACAACTAATATGAAACGGAGGGAGTAGATGTTAGTAATATACACGACGACATCAAAAGTCAGAGCTAATCAGTCAATGACTTTGTTTATTTTATGAAGAAAATGTGAAAGCTGCATAGGCCGACCGCTCCCTTCATTAATACAAATCTGAGCTAAATTAATTAGTCCAGAAACTCGAATATAAATTGTACGTTTGCAATTATCTCCTAATTGTTGTATTGTTCAGATCTCTAGTCTCTAAATCGATCGTTGACTTTGTGTTTGGACATCCTGTAAGCTTGAGATTATCTCCTAATTTCTGCTTTAATTAATTTCAAATATACATACAATAAAGGTAAGGGTGTCAAAATGGGTCATTGGTCATGGATCGATTTTTTTGATCATAATGGGTTGATGGGTCATGGGTCAAATGGGTCAATTTGTAATGGATCAATTTGTAATGGGTTATGGATCAAATGGGTGACCCGTTTGACCAATCATCATGACATCATCATACATAATTATGACATCATCACACATTATTATGACATAATCATGACATTATTATGACATCATCATAACAATATTACCTATAATACCAACATTTTTTTCTCAAAAAGCAATAATCCATCATTTTCCCGCCAAAAATGTAATTTCGTATTTTCCCACGAAAAACAGAATTTCGCGTTTTTCCCGCCAAAAACGTAATTTCACATTTCCCGTCAAAGAAATGGTTCAAAGAATTCATTAACAATTTACGATAATTAAAAAAAAAAATCAATTCATAATATAAATATATTATAATATTATTTACTATTTTTAATTTTCTCATTTTTTAAAATTATTAATAATATTTATTTAAATAAATTTTTGTTTTTCATGGGTCACCCATTTGATCCATGACCCATGTAATTAGATGGGTCATGGGTCATGAATTTTTGTTTTTCATGGGTCACCCATTTGATCCATGATCCATGACCCATGTAATTAGATGGGTCATGGGTCATCCATCCATGATCCATTTACATATGACTCATTAGACCATCCACAATGGAGATCTATGTCTCAAACAATAAAAAAATAATTTTTAATGTTTTAGTATTTTTTTTAAGTCGAGACATGTGTCTCTCTTTGTCTCGGGGAAGACATTGTGTCTCCTTTTCTCTTTCTTTCTCTTACTTTTAATATTTTTTTTAATGTGAGACACACCTTGAGACACAAACATTTTAAACCAATGTGAGTGCTCTTAGGGTCATGGGTCATGGATCACCCATTTGACCCAGTTTGACACCCCTAAATTAAAGCAATATCCGCAAACTACTGGGATTTATATATTCTACTAGTCTTTCTTATAGATCTAACTTGCTTCTTTTTATATGAGAAGAGTGTAAAAGAGATTTCATTATTGTAATCATACAATAGAGAAAAAATGAAAATGGAGACAAAAAGAAGAGGAAAGGATGAAGGAATCATGCCATGGATTTTGGAGAAAACTAAAGTCTCCAAACCAATTGCAAATAGTTTGGTTTGAACTAGAATCGTAAATGAATTGGTTTATCTTTTAATTTTGGCTTAATTTAACAAGTTTTAAGAAATAATTATACAATTAGTAATTTTAAAGATAATCAATGATACGTTTTCATGACAAATGGTGAAGTTTTAATTATTTGTTTTTGTACAAATATTTTTTTTTTATCAATCAATTTTTTTAAAAAAAAATTTTGTTTGTTTTGGTTTTAATGTTATTACTAGTATTTAATCCGCGCTAATTATAGCGCGGAGTAATTATTTTTAAATAAATTGTGTTGAAATTTTTTTAAAAAATGTTTTATTTGAATTTCACAATATGACTAACTAATGATTATAGATAAAACTGTCAATTTGTAATAATGTATCTATATAATCCGTTTTGCAGTGAACTAAAATATTATTCGGGCTAACCCGCAAAAACTTATAATCTTGAAAACATAACTCTAATATGCACCATTAAATGACTATAGTTTTGTGGTTAGTCTACGAACTCATAGAAAAATACTTTTATTGTGTCTAACTTTTTATAAAATTAGTAAAATATTTTTCAACTTTTATTTTGATATATATTCAAATAAAATATAATAAATTATAGTGAAAAATATAGCAAGATTTTGAATAGATTTTTTTCTTTGAATATATATGAATTTATTATTATTTTAAAATATATAGTATTAAAAATAATTAAGAAATTAAATAATAAATAAGTTCTTTAATGCAAAATATATACTTTCCATATTCTAATCAATAATTTTAAAAAACTATTATATACTTTCCTATTTCAATTATTCTTTGTTATTTGTAATGGCATTTTATGTAATAACTTACAAAACAAAGTTCATTTTTAAAAATATCTTCTTAAATAATATTATAGAGATTAATCATAACAAAGGATATGTCGATAAATTAGTTTTTTAAAAAGATTAGTTTCCAAAAATTATATAAGTAGTGTATTTTGAAAAAATCAAAATTATTTCAGATTATTTTTACAAATTTCCTCAAAATTAAATCTGCATAAAGCAGATAAAAGGAGAGAATGAAATGATGATGACATGGCGTGAGTAATTGTGACAATCGTTTGAACTTGTCTAAGGAAGGTTCCTCTGAGTTGGCCCATTTTTTGATATTTTGTTTTTCAAAGTAAAAATATTTGATTTCGTTAATCATAAACTTCTTTATTTTATTTTGACGGCAACTTCTTAGTCTTTTTTTATATATATAATTGTAATAATCGTTCAAAAAAAAAAAAATTGATCGTTGACTTTGTACTCGGACAGCCATAATCTTGAATTTGTCTCGTGATTTTCTATTTTAATAATTTTCATACGTATGATTTGTATATACCGATCAAAATCTCTCATATTTTTAGCATTCAGAAACATACCGATCAAAATCTCTCATAGATCAAATAATCTCTCTCGGCAAACACAAACACAATGGATTCAGATTGGGAGTCGAAGCTCAAATCACTCCTCTCTCAACTAATCTATGTCAAAGAAGAAGACACGACGGATTCGGGTTGTAGGTCTAAGATGCTATCACTCACGATTCAAGTAATCTCTGTCTTCAGCTCTTTGGAGTTGGATTCGCAGCCGAAGCCGCAGACAAAGGTCATGTCAGTCCTTACTCAAACACTCTCTGTGGCCAACTCTATATCAGATTCAGAACCGGAGTGGGAGTTCGTATCACTCATGACTCAATTATTCGCTTTCATTCGCTCTATAGATCCGGAGCAGCAGACGCCACCGCCGCAGCTCTTCGTACTCCTTGCTCATGCATGTTCTCAAGTATTCTCTCTGAAGAATGCCGATTCGGAGCTCATTTCACTCATTAATCAACTATTCTATCTTGCCGACCCTGCGGATTCAGAGCCGGAGGAAGAATGGGAGCTGGATCAGCTTATTTCTTTGTCTCCTCAGTTAAAAGTACGGCTTGTACAAGGAAAATTTCATGTGACTGGAAAAGTTGAGCGGAAAAACAAAGAAAAGTGGGAATGTCAACCCGGAAACCGGCAGAGATTCTACTTAGCAAGAGGAGAAGACGCTACCCATTTTCTCTGCAAAGATTGCAATGGCGAGGACCATGAAGAATGCGAAAAGACTTCGGTTGAGGTCAAACACCCTCTTCATCTAAAACATTCTCTTCAACTTGTCTCGGAGAAGAAGAGGTCTCAAGCCAGGGAATGCTTCTGTTGTGATGAAGATCTCCAGAAGATATTTTATTATTGCGAGGCTTGCGATTTTGCTATGAATATAGCTTGTACGGATAGACCACCAGTCTTATCGATAGACCATCCCAAGTGGCACGAGCATACACTTTCTCTGTTTCCAAGACGGGCTTTCTTAACTTGCAACGTTTGCGCCTTGGCCGATGCAAGCTCCCCTATCTATATGTGTCCCCCTTGTGATTTTGTGGTCCATCTCAGATGTATCAACTTACCACGTGTCATAAAGATATCTCGCCATCCCCATCGTATCTCTTTTACCCCTTCTTTTCACCAAGGAGATTGGTCTTGTGGTGTTTGTCGCAAGAAGATCGACAGTGATTATGGGGGTTATTCTTGCATCAAAGACGACGGTTGTTCGTATGCGGCTCATTCAAGATGTGCCACACAAACAAACGTGTGGGATGGCATAGAACTTGATGGAGTGCCAGAAGACATTGAAGAAGAAGTTGTTGAACCTTTTTTGCGGATAAGCGATGGAATCATACAACATTTCACTCATCAACAACATCATTTGAGACTTGATGAGAACACAAGCGGAGATTACGATGACAATAACGAGTGTCAAGCATGCATCACACCAATATATTTCGGTAAATTCTACTCTTGTATGCAATGTGATTTCATTCTACACGAAGCTTGTGCGAATCTTTCTCGTAAAATGCATCACCCGATACATCCACATCTGCTCACTCTAGTGGGAGGATGTGATGGTGTTATGAAGTATGAGAATGACTGCTCAGCTTGTCCCTGGTCGTGCATAACTAGTTTCTTCTATGAGTGCGGTAAAGAAGGATGTAGTTTTAAGCTGCATGTGCAGTGCGCCACAGTTTCTGAACCACTAGTCCAAGAAAGTCATAAGCATCCTTTATTTCTAACATCTAAACCAGGAGAGCAAAGAGCATGTTCGGTTTGCAAAGATGCAAGACTTGAATTCACAAATGAAACATTCAATTGCATCGAATGCGAATTTTCTTTGTGTTTTGGATGTGCTACTTTACCTCAAAAAGTGAGGTATAAGCATGATAAGCACATGTTCACTCTTTCTTATGGGGAGGAGACAAGTACCATGACGTATTGGTGTGAAGCTTGCGAAAGAAAAATAAATCCAAAGGAGCGGTTTTATAAGTGTGATGAGTATTGTTGTAACACCTTACACATTGAATGTCTGATTGGGAAGGACTTATACATGAAGCCTTATTCGTGTTTCCACATAGATGAAATTGGATGTAATGTAGTTGTTCTGCCCAACAATCAGATGTCTCGACCATTTTGCTTCAGCTGTAGGGAGCGATGTGCATACAAGATAGTTTTGCATAATAATCTATTAACATTTTGCTCCATATTTTGTATAGGGATCTGACCAAATAGCTTGATGGTCATCGCTTTTGTTGTAATTAAAAAATAATATTATTGAGTTTGTATTTTATTATATTGATACCGATATGTCCAATATTGTTGTGAGATATCAGTGGTGAATCTGGTGAGATTCTTGAACGAGTTTTTTCTTCTTCTTTTTTATTGATACTGGTTTCCTCTCTAATGGCAGATTTAGGTTATGCTCCTATCATCTTCCATTTTTTTGGGATTTGATCGCGGCACATAACTAATATTTTGCATTGTTCTTGCTTATCTCATTTAGATTTGTTTCCTTGTGCTGTGTATTTCTGATTCGAATTTATTCTCCATTTTGGTTTTCTTAATGTGTTTTAATTTTTATGCTCTCTGAGAATTAGCAGGAGAAAAGGTTTGCTAAAGAAATAGCTGATCTTGATACATGATTCAGTTGAGAGTCTTGGCTCAAAACTATCTCGTTACACCCGTATGATATATGCTTTAAAGGCATAGAGAAATGTCATCAAGTATCGCAACATAATTGATCTCCATATGTTTACTTGATGACATTTCTCTATGCTTGAAACAGGACTGGCAATCAAAGATTTCTGGCATGTGGATGATAGCACAATTGTGTTGTGGCTGACAAGACTTGTGGTAACATCCCTAACCTCATTGTTAATTTCTTCAAGTATCCAATGGCAAACCGATTTTGATGAGCGGAATTGAAACATGGAACATATTGAATTTCAATGTTGGAACCACGGTTGATTTAGACATACCTTGTTGTTTCTGGAGTCGACTGGCTGGGCCAACATGTTTTACCAGGCCCGGCCCAGAGGCTAGGTAGGCTAGACCATGGTTTTGGACTATTTTTTTTTTTAGTTTTTGATGGGTCACAAAATTAGTTTTAAGTTAATAAGTTATAAGGTTTTAATTTTTAAAATTGAAACCCATTTTTTATAAGGCAACCAAAATTTTTTTTATACTTATCCTTTTTTATATCAAGTTATTTATTTTTCTTTTTTTCCTATGATTTTTAAATTAAATTGGAATTATGTCTTAAAATTTTTATATTTTTATAGTCACTACTTTTAACTCACTATGTACATCACGGTAAAGATTAGCCATCAGAAATTTTGGAGCGTCTGGTCCATTGAAAACGTCGTAGATCCCAGCGAGAAGCCATCATTGCTTCTCTTAAACAGCTAATTGCACTATGTCCTCTCCTGCTTTCCTCAATGCCCACTGTAAATTGTTCTCGATTCCGCCACTTGCCTTCACTCCGGCAGCCGCTAACACAACTTCGACGATAACGCCGCTGCCGCTGTCGGGTCTCACAGGAAGAACCCAGGGTCGTTGCTTCCCCTCCCTGGAAATCGGATGCCAGGAAAGGCGCTTCTTCCTTTTCTGGCTCTTCTTCGAGTATACGCTACCGAGCGGGGCCGAGAAATGCACGCCGGCGGAGTTAAATCTCGAAATCTCTTCGGCCGTGTCCAACGGGCCTGAAGTCGCGCCTCTCTCGGACCCGACATGATTGCCTATCTCTCTCTTTGAATTGAAATAAAAATTAAAAAAAAAAACTGGAAAAATCCAGAATAGATGCCTCTTCACGCGTCATGGTCACCTCTCCACACACGCGCTTCTCTCTCTCACCTCAAACACTATCTCTCTGTCACCCTCTCTCAATTCCCTCCTTCGCCGGCTCTGCAATGATGTCGGCGCTAATTTTTTTTTCGCCGACGCAAAATCCGACTATGTCCGCGACCAATCCTCGCCGTTCAAGTCACGGAATTGATCGACGGCGTTTTCATCGGCTGCTCTGTTAACCACGCCGTGACTGACGGAACGTTTTTGTGGAATTTTATTTCGATTTCATATTTTCCATTATGGATGTAGTTGATAGGAATCTCATGATTTCCTTCGGTTTCATGATGCTCTGCATTATCATTGATTTTGTCGATCCAACTTGAAATTGATGATTCAATAATAAGATGAGCCAACATATTGAAAATGCATGTTAAAAATAATATCTCATGACGTTAAATAATATATAATAGGCATATATCAATTTATTAATTGCTAATTAATTTTTAATATGCAATTAATTTAAAGAAAAATAAAAATAAAAAAATTGACCAATAGGGGGGTGCTGAGGTGTCAAAGTTGGAGAGCACCCCTTCTCTCTTTATAAGGTAGATTTTTCTCAATCCATGGGTGAATTCTTTCTCATGCCGTTCTTTTATTTATTTTTATTCCATCAGAGCATAGCTTTGATAAAAAAAAAAATTAAGTAGGCAAAATCAATACCCTTAGAGGCCTATAGCATCAACTTTTATTAGTAATAGATTTTATTTTGACATATAATTTCCTTTTTGTTTTTTGTTTGTTAAGCTTTTTATGTTGACTTTCCATAGAGTTAGCATAATATCAAGTTAATTTCCTTTTAAATGTTTTTTGGGGTCAATTTAGCTCTTTTGATATTTATTTCTATTTTTATTTTTTTCTTTTGTTAATTTAGCTATTTTGATATTTATTTCCATTTTAAGAGATACGATTTCCTGGCATATAATTTCCTTTTTCTTTTTTTGTTTGCTAATCTTTTTATGTTGATTTTCCATAGAGTTATCATATATATCA
Source organism: Eutrema yunnanense (assembly GCA_002933935.1). Lineage (NCBI taxonomy): Eukaryota > Viridiplantae > Streptophyta > Magnoliopsida > Brassicales > Brassicaceae > Eutrema > Eutrema yunnanense. The sequence continues at coordinate 549,875 of PKML01043497.1, read as the reverse complement.
AATTAATTTTATTTTAAATGATTTTTTCTTATGTTAATTTAGCTTTTTTATTTATTTCTATTTTAAGAAACACGATTTTTGGAATTTTTGGAATTATTTAATATTTAATTAAAATGTTGATTTGACATATTTTAATTTGTCATTTAATATTCTATGTGGACATCCTTAGATGCATATAGCATTAACTTTATTAGTATAATATTTTATTTTGACATATAATTTCCTTTTTTTGTTAAGATTTTTATGTTGATTTTCCATAGAGTTGGCATAGATATCAAGTTAATTTCCTTTAAAACAATTTTTTTTTTGTTCATTTACCTATTTTGATATTTATTTCTATTTTTTGTTTAATTTAGTTCTTTTGATATTTAATTCTATTTTAAGAGAGACGATTTTTTAGAACTCTTGACATTATTTAAATTTGAATTAAAATGCTGATTTGACATATTTTAATTGGTCGTTTAAAATTCTATGTGGACACTATAGCATCAACTTTTATTAGTAATAGAAATAATTATAAAGATGAAGCCTATGTTAATCATGAAGTTTTGAGGCCTTGGAAATAGGTTACAAACCTGAGTATAGTAATATTTAACGTACGAGGATGCCATGTCTAAAATAGAAGTATCCATGTTGCATAACAATCAAAACTGAGATGCTATAAATATAAAAGAAGATTTACTTATAAATATTTTTTGTCGAATCTGCAAGAAAAAAAAAAGAGCATTAGATCCATAGTATATGGAATATGTAAGCGATGCCTTTTGAAAATTCGAGCTTCATACTTCATGCAAATGAGTAAACTCTTGTGATGATTGCATCTTTGGATCTTTGACATTTGGATTATTCCTCTCTTGGAATTTAGACAAATTTGCTGCAATCGTCAGATTTCCTTATTGTGGAACAATTTTTTATGGACAAACTATATTTTACACTAATTATATTATTCCATTTTGCTCACTAATTATATTATTCCATTTAGGGAGGAAAAAAAAAAGTGTTGGACCACCGTCCCCGGCCCCTCTGGAGAAACCCCTGTCCTAAGACTTTCCTTTTCTTAATCATCACGTCTTTCCCGGCAGCCGGACAGCCGGCCATGGGACCACCGTCCCCGGCCCCTAGCTCGTCAGAGGAGGACAAGTCCCCGCTTCCCCCCACTCACTCCGGTCAGATCGATTCCCCACAAGTCTCTTGGAGTTCTTTGCTATCAAAAAAGGACTCGACGCCTCAGTCCTACCCTGTTAAATTTCATGTCACGGAAGGTGTGGCCCAAGCCACCATTCCAGCAGAAGTTCTTGAGAACTCGCAGCCCCTTTGGACCAACTTTATTGTCGGATATTTCATTGGTGACGCCCCCCATATCGGGAAGGTACACGCCACAGTGAATCGTCTCTGGACATCTACCGACAAACCCTCGAAGATCGATGTGCAGTTTCTAAATCCAAAAACTGTCCTGTTCAAGATCGAAAATGCCCACATGAGAGCTCGTGTCCTCCGTCGTCACTTCTGGCACATTGCAGATATCCCTCTCGTAGTTCAAGAATGGAATCCGCGCACATCAACTTTAAAGCCAGATCTTTCCTCAATGCCGATTTGGGTGGATTTCAAAGAAGTACCAGACCACCTCTACTCTGAAAAGAGGCTGTTTTTCCTGGGTAATATAGTGGGAAAATCGCAAAAACTGCACCCTAATACCGAGCGCTGCATACGTTTGGATATGGCGCGTGTTCTGGTGGTGGTAAACTTGGAGAAACCTCTCCCCGAGAGTATTCTTTCGCAGGCTGAACCAGCCACTCACATTCAAATCTCTTACCCTTGGCTACCTTCGAGATGTACTACGTGCAAGAATTGGGGTCATTTGGACATAGAATGTGATAAGATGAAGACAGGATCGGTAGTCGCAAATGTGCGAAAAGGAGGGGACAAAGCTACTGGACCCAAATCGCTACTGGACCCAAATCGGCCAATAACGCTCCACAAATAACCCAGAAAACTGATGATGGGAAAACCGTGAAAAGAGCCCAGCATGCACGAGTCTCAGAACAGACAATAGGGGAGCCTAAAACAGTAGAGTGCAATGCAGTGCAGACGTTTCAAACAGGGGAGCTTGTAACAGAAGAATGCAGCATTCCCGAGACTGCTGATTCCGTCGACGCGGAAGTTACAAACACTGAACAAAACTGGTCTCTGGTTACGAAAGGGGCGAAAGTTTCTCTCGCAAAGAAGACAGTGGGTGACAAGGTTTTGGGAGAGGGAGATCCAGAACCTGTGGGTGCCTCTTCTCCATCACGTTTCAACATCCTCTCGGGCTTCTCCGAGGAAGATGAGGAACGGGAGGAAGGTGAGTTCCACAAAGAAGAGGACGATGCACACACAAACTCCTCAGAGGAACCGATACCATCCAAAAAACTGGAAAAGAAAGAGGGACCAGCTCACCGGGAAAACCAGAGGGCGAAGAAGCCCACAATAACAAAAAAAGATCAACTTTTTGCAGTCTCAAACAAAACCAAGAAAGCTTCCTTACGGAAGCACTAATGAATATGACGACCTTATTTGCGTGGAATACTCGGGGCTTCAATAAGATGCGCAAACAAAACGTTGTACGATCTTGGATCCTTTCAAAGAAACCTCTGTTCGGATGTTTACTTGAAACGAGAGTTCAAGAAGAAAACTGTCCTGCTATTATTGCTCGAACCTTTCCCGGTTGGCATTCTCTTACGAATTACGACTACCACCGTTTGGGACGTATTTGGCTCATATGGTCCGACTCGGTTACTGTTACTCCTTTGTATAAAAGCCCGCAAATCATTACCGTTTGGATATCCTCTGCTTCTGGTGAGGAATTCCTCTGCTCCTGCGTCTACGCATCAAATTTTCAGCGCGACCGTCTGACTCTATGGGCTGAGATCCGGCACATAAAAACTTTGTTTGCAGCTGGAAATTTACCTTGGATCATTATGGGAGACTTCAATGAGATCTTGGCCTCCTCGGAGCATTCCCGTTCAATGGAAACTACTGGTGCACAGGCAGGAATGCGTGATTTCCAATCCCTGGCTTTAGATTGCGAACTCTCTGATTTGTGCTACTCGGGGCCGGAATACACATGGTGGAATCACCAGGATGAAGATCCTATCGGAAAAAAACTGGATCGTGTTCTAATTAACAGTGCATGGGCTTCCACATTCCCCCACTCTCATGCTTTTTTCGAGACCAATGGCATCTCAGATCATACTCGAAGTTTGGTACAACTCTCCAATCCGATGACAGGAAAGCGACATCACTTCCAGTTTTTCAATTACCTTGCTGACCACCCACAGTTCCTCGATACTGTCTCGCAAATCTGGGCTGAAACGGAACCGATATACCATTCTTGAGCTGCGCTTCATAAATTCAACCGTAAACTTAAGCTGCTGAAGCCGCATCTACGTGCTCTAAATCGAAACCGATATGGGGATATAACAAACAGGACCCGCGAAGCTTATGATCGGCTTTGTGAGTGTCAGAACCAAGCTCTCCTTACTCCGTGCACTGCTTCATTTGAAGCTGTTTCTGTTGCGACGGAGAACTGTAATCATTTGGCAAGTATTGAAGAAAAATTCTTTGGGCAAAAATCGCATATCACCTGGTTAAAGTTTGGTGATCATAACACTGAGTTTTTTCACCGAATGGTCCAGACTCGCACCGGAAAGAATGCAATAAAACGTCTGATCACAGCATCGGGCGATATCCTTACGGAGCCAGCGGATATCAAATCGGAAGCGGTAAATTATTTTCAACAGTTCCTGCAAGCACAACCCCACCACACAGTCTCGCTCACGAGGGAAGACCTCATGGAGATTATTACGTACCGTTGCCCTCTAGAAGCTGCTGATTCCCTGACTAAACCAGTATTAGAGGAAGAAATCAAGCGTGTGCTCTTCTCTATGCCACCAAACAAAACGCCGGGACCTGATGGTTACACAATGGAATTTTATCGAGCAGCGTGGCCAATCATTGGTAACGACTTTGTAGCCGCCATCCAATCTTTCTTCGAAAATGGGTTCATGCCTCATGGAGTTAATGCCACTATTTTGGCTCTGATCCCGAAGACGGTTGACGCAAAAACTATGAGAGATTACAGGCCTATTGCATGCTGTAATCTGATTTACAAAGTGATCTCGAAGATCATGGCGAATAGACTCAAGCAGATTCTTCCGGAGGGTATGGTCCCAAATCAAAGTGCGTTCATCAAATGACGGTTACTGCTGGAGAATGTGTTACTAGCTACTGAGCTTGTCAAAGACTATCACAAGACAACGATCTCTCCGCGGTGCGTTCTGAAGTTAGACATCGCAAAAGCCTTTGACACGGTCCGTTGGGATTTTTTAATCGCCACGCTACAGGCAATGGGTATTCCAGCTCTATTCATTGGATGGATCCGAAGCTGTATATCCACTGCCGCGTTTTCAGTTTCGGTAAATGGTGAGCTTGAAGGGTTTTTCACGAGCTCGCGTGGTCTCCGGCAAGGTTGCTCCCTTTCCCCCTATCTATTCGTCATCGCGATAAATGTCCTTTCACTACTCTTAAATAAGGCCGCTAGAGATGGGACTATTGGATACCACCCCTTGTGTCGGGATTTAAATCTAACCCACCTCAGCTTCGCGGACGACATGATGGTCTTTATGGATGGGTCGGTGGAATCTCTTCACGCTACGATATCGGTACTCAATGAGTTCGCAAGTATCTCTGGTCTTAATATTAACGCCTCTAAATCCTCGATATATATTGCGGGACGAACTGGTATTCCGCTCACCGTAGCTGCTGGAAATATTGGGATTCCGACAGAGAGCCTTCCGATTCGCTATCTTGGGCTGCCGCTCACGACGAAAAGCATGACGAAACAGGATTATGAGCCTCTGATTGATAAAATAAGAACTCGCATGGTCTCTTGGTCAAGCAAACTATTGTCCTTCGCCGGGAGGCTGCAGCTGATCCAATCGGTAATTACAAGTGTCACCAACTTCTGGAGTTCGATGTTTCGGTTACCGAAAATGTGTTTTGACACAATCGAGAGCATGTGTGGAGCTTTCCTCTGGTCTGGCTCGCCACATATTACTACAAAAACAAAAGTCGCATGGAGCGATGTTTGCTCTCCAAAGAGTGAAGGTGGTTTGGGCATCCGGAGGATGCACGATACGTCTCGAGTCTTTGCTCTACGACTAATATGGCGATTATTTGAGAACTCGGGATCGCTATGGGTTGCCTGGACCAGACACTACCTCCTCCGCTACTCCTCATTCTGGGATGTCAAGGAGGGATCACGAGGCTCCTGGATTTGGAGGAAACTCCTCAAGCTCCGTCCGTTGGCCGAAAAGTTTCTCCGTGTCGACATCCGTGATGGCCACACAGCCCATTTTTGGTTTGATGACTGGCTAAACATGGGACGGCTCCTAAATGTCACGGGTGATGTGGGGACACGGCTGCTGGGTGTGCGACGGGAAGCTACGATATCTGAAGTGGCTACTGATCAGGGTGGGTTTTCCGGCGATCTCGCGATCTTGCAATACAACAGCTCCTTCAAAAGATCAGAGCCTCTCCTTTACCGAATCCATCAGATGGGCCAGATATTTTTCTTTGGAAACATGACTCCAATGACTTCAAAGACCACTTCTCCTCGAAAAGGACATGAGAATTAATCCGATCGACAAAACAAACAGTCCCTTGGCACAAGACGATCTGGTTTGTGCAATCGGTTCCTCGTTTTGCCTTCATTACTTGGCTCGCCATCCGGGATAAGCTAGCAACGGGGGAAAGAGCTCGGAATTGGGGTGCAGCACAACCTTGCAATCTCTGTGGAGAACCTGATGAGACGCGAGACCACATCTTTTTCGGGTGTCCCTATTCGTATACGGTATGGACATATTTATGTGATGGTTTACTTGGGAGAAGGATGAACCCAGATTGGCATATTACTCTTCAGTCTTTGATGCATTTTAGAGGGAGTAAGACAGACTCCACTCTAGCCCGCCTCGCCTTCCAAGCTACGATCTATAGCATTTGGCGAGAACGCAATGGGAGACGGCATAACCGGTCATGTCGTTCACCATCTCAGCTCGCACACTCTATAGACAAGGACCTTCGTCATCGACTCATTGCGCTCTACGGAGAGGACGGAAACTCAGATCTCCTCGCTCGCTGGTCCAGCATTTGCAACATCCCCTAATCTCCATTTTGAACTTGTTTTGAGTTAAAAATATTTGCATTGTTTCTGGTTATTTCCTAATCTTCCCAAACTCTTGTACATATTTTTTCTTTGTTGATCTATAAATTTCACATTTCAACAAAAAAAAAAAAAAAAAAAAAAAGGTGTTGTCCAATTAAGCAATCACTAGCTTTTTGCCATCGGGTGGAGATAAGGATTTCATCAGCCATAATCTACACACATAAAACATAAAAATAAAGGAAGTATGCAATTTTTCCTATTAAATTACCACAAATATGCAAATTTACATACATGGGTGGTAATGTTGATTTATACGATATTTATTAATTAACTAGTAATATGGCCCGCACTATGTGCGGGCTCCAAAGTATGACAAAGTTATATTAGGGGTGGGCAAAAAAACCGTAACAAAAAAAACCGAACCGAACCAAACCGAAATAAATCATATGGTTTGGTTATGGTGTAACCTAAAAACCCATTTGGTTATTATTTTTGTTAAGAGTTCGGTTTCGGTTTGGTTTGGTTTAAAACCGTAAAACCGAATGGTTTTTTCGGTTTTTACATTTTAGATTAATTTTACATATCTTTATATATTTTTTGGTTTGGTTTAGATTTATCATTTATCCATTCTTGTTTTTTGGTTTAGTTTAGATTTATTAATTTTATATAGCTTTCTTGTTTTTCTTTATTTGTTGTTAATTTTGTTGATCAGAGATTCATAAGCAACATGAGGAGACGAACAATCGTGGCTAATGACGATGATAAGAATCTGAATTTTCTTCTTTTCATCTATTTTTAGGTTTTGTTTAGTCTTGATTTTTATTGATGATTTGGATTTACGAACAATTTTATTTAGATTTTAGTCTTTGAATTCTTTTTGTTTTTACACTTATTAGTATGCCTACTTATTAGCTTAATGTATTATTTATACATTTATTTTATTTTTGCTTATTGTATGAGCCTTATCAAAAGTTATGAACCAAACTAAAAACCGTAACCGAACCAAACCGAACCGAGCCAAAATTGCATATGGTTTTTAAATGGTTTCATTTTTTATAAAACCGATAAACCAAAAACCGTTAAAAACCGAACATACCAAACCGAAATATATATAGTTTTTATATGGTTTGAATTTTTATAAAACCGAAAAACCGAAAAAACCGAACCGAAACCAAACCATAAACTGAAGTGCCCACCCCTAAGTTATATTATCGAACATGGAATCTAAAAATCATTTACAAAACAAATAGATGTCTTTAAGATCATGAATGTACCTACCAATTCGGTGGAAGAAGAAAAAGAATAGAAAGACCATACAAATGTTAACAAATTAGGCGCAGCCAAAAAGAAACACAAAAAATATAATTTCTGTAAGTTATGTCATTTGATGTCTCGATAGACGTCGGTTGAGACACAATGTCTAAGAGTACAAATGTTAACATGATCTATTAAAAAACCGCTAAACCAAAATATGCTTTCTAACAAAAAATTAAACACGAAAAATCCACGATCAATTATTGCGAAACCCATATGAAGACACATAATAAATTAAATAAAGATGTATTGTATTAAGATTTAGTTACTCATAATTAATCAATTATGAACATGTGAGCAATGGCGGCTCCTTTACTGGGTATAAGGTATGAGATTAAAGGCAACCAATATCACCCTTTTTATATGAATTAATTTGTAAAAAACGTCTTATATTTTTTATTTTGTTAAGGTCCAAAACAAATATATTCGAAAATTAAACAGTGATATCGATAAAAAGAAACAAACCTGAAGAATGTGCAAGAATAGATTTGAAGACTCAAGTCGCGTTACATCAAACAAAATCATTAATAAAACAGTAGTGTAAGAAAATAATCAAAAGACAAAAGACCGATGTGCTCCTGTTAGGCATGTCAATTTGAGTCCAAACCCGTGGGCCCCACCCCAATAGACAAATGACCGATTTTTTTTCCATGATTATCGTATATATGATATACTTCAATATTTTCTATATTTATCTTTACTGATTTTTATTTTAAAATGGAAATTATTTTCAAAACCATAGCGTCTTCGTGAGGCTATATATACCCCTATAATACCCGTCCCTTTTATACCAAATCCCCGAGAAGGTCATACCTAGCCACTTTTTTTCTTTGTCTTTCGTTATTTGTTCTTTGGCTTTCGTTTGATGTGTTTTTAATAACCGAAACATTTTTGTTTTTGTTTTTTTGGAACGTTATAAGGAGTTCATTACGAAATAAAAGATTGTGAGTGTTCTAACATATTCAACCGCCCCGATTCCTCAGAAAAAAAACCGATATCTAAAAACCTACAAAATATCTCGAAATCAGTATTTAAAAAACAATTATACAAAAGAGTGGATTAAACCAACTTGTTTATTGATTAATACCTTCAAATCACGTATTGTTGCCGGGTTTAAGAAAATTTCTAAAATTATACATTATCCACAACTTGTTTATCGATTATCATAATTAGTTATCCAACAATGAAAATCCGAATTGACCTATATATGAAGAGGAAGTAAAAAAATGTTATCCATTAGGATGCACATATCCGAAGATGTGATAAGGATGAACCCGGTGAACCTTTTTATAAACGATATCCTTCACCACTTTTATTCCATAAGTCCTCCATAACACTATCAAAGACATGCGCCAATCATAACCCTCATGTTTGAGCATTTCGTAGCCTTAATCTTGCGCAAACATCTTTTAATAAGGATGTGATGGGCTCATGTTTATGAGGTGGTACCGGAACAACTATTATTAATATCCACCTAGAACATAATTAATAGCTATCTAATATGGATCCTTTGGCCTCAGTTAGACGCTAGCTTATTTTCGAGTCCACATGCTATAAGGAACCATCAGTCAAGATAGATGAGAAGGTGATGGTGGTGACGATATTG